>CAMPET010000219.1:47173-67304 GCA_946803715.1 Beroe ovata | reverse complement strand
ACACACACACACACAAACACACACACCTCGTTGATGACAAGGACTTGCAATGGCTCTGTTCCATTCGCCTCGTCCTCTGGTCTATTCCAAGCTCTCAAACTAGAGCCGAGGAGCACACACCAGCATCTCCTCCAGCTAGGCAGACCACCCTTCATCTCCTGCAAATCTGGGGAGGGCAGGAGCGGGGTAATGGAGGGAAGAGTGTGTGTGTGTGTTCGTTTTTGTATCTGTTAACTTAACATACCTACACACACAGACACACACAGACACACACACAGACACTGTATCTGCACACGTTGTGACAAGTCTGTTGTTGATAAATTGTTGCCAACTTACCAAGGAACCCTTGTTTTGAAGGTTTTTGTGTGAACATTGGCTTGACATCAATGTCCACTCTGAAGAAGTTGAGAACTGAAACAAGGAGGAATGTTGTAAGTTGCGATATTGGTGACGTCTATTCAATGATTTCTTAGATGACTTGCTGATAAAATAGCCGCGATAATAAAGCTGTAATTGCGATAATATCGCGTCTACAGTCATCATTGTGACCGCCCTTGCTGGTACTATCCCCTCACTCGGACCACCCCCTTGCTGGTACCACCCCCTTACTGTTACCACCTGTTACCTGGTAACGGAGGGAAGTCTGGTAATTCAGGCGGTGCGGTGACATGAGCTGGTAGCCCAGCATTACTGCACTTTAGAGACTGTTTCTGCTGCCACAGATTACAGTGTGCGAGAGATAGGGTTGAGGTGGCAGCGATTGCAAAGACCGGTCTGAAATAGGGCAGTTGCATAGTACATGATGTGTATTACACAAGGCACGTACTTGGAGATGTAACATGAAGTGTTACATATCACATGAAGGGTAACGTGTTACAAATAGAGTAACTCACACTGAAGCATCTCCGATTTCCTGAAACATGTGTGAATGTTATGGTTCATTTTGTTACATAATTAAGATCAAATAAAATTATCGTGAATTTCCTGAGCTACGACGCTACTAATTACTATACTGCCAAATTTCTACAAGACTAGAAATACGACGATTTGTGCATGAGAAAAGCGCGCGCTCTTTGCGCGATATCATGGAGGAACAAATTGCCGCGCGTTCCAAATTGCACATTTTCTGAAATGGAGGCAATTTTGAAAAATCTGTGGGAATGAAATTCGATCAAACAAAATCATTCCCGACACCACTGATGCAATACTTATTGTTTCATAATTACTACCCGCTCAAAATCATGATCTTAGATTATAGAACACTAGAACAGATTCCTTGCTGCAATGTGATATGTGTCAACGTGAATGATCTACACACCTTTTTACTTTTCTTCGATTTGGTCGTATCGTCAGCATAGTAAAACTCAAAGTCAAGAGTAAAATCAGGACCTAGATTCTTCCTGAAAAAGAGAATTATAACAAACCATGTCAAGCATGTGAAACAGTGCTAGCCTTGGCAGCATTTCCTCCTTACTCACACATTCACTCACGCTCACACACAGCACATCTTTCGGTCTTGAATTGTGTATATTTGGAGCTCGACTAAACTCGACTGAGCGGAAAGCAAACTGATATTACGAATTATGCAATTAATTAATTGAGCAATGTTCATTGTTCATTGAGCATATGACTCACAAGACGAAAGCGTCAGGGATGGTGATGGTCTCAGTGAGCAAGTCCACATTGGTGAATGAAGCACTATCGAGAACCTGCACCCCACACCGTACCAAACAGAACACCTTACACTTCCACGCATCTGACTTGTACTTGGTGGTGTCAACT
This sequence comes from Beroe ovata, assembly GCA_946803715.1. Taxonomy (NCBI): domain Eukaryota; kingdom Metazoa; phylum Ctenophora; class Nuda; order Beroida; family Beroidae; genus Beroe; species Beroe ovata. The sequence continues at coordinate 65,522 of CAMPET010000219.1, read as the reverse complement.
CTACTCCAGTTTAGTGGAATTACAATGTTTGAGAGGGTGATGTCGGCTAGGGATACCGTTTCCAGCATTTCCTCCTTGCTGATTTCATCTCCTGACCTCCTGAACGATGGGAGGGGAGTAAGTGTTCGGAAAGTGGGAGTGTGGGAATGGGATTAGGGGGAGTGGGAGTGTGATTCTGGAAGTAATTGGGTGTTAATTGGTAGGAATGAGGGACCGAGAGAGCTTATGTGAGCGTTGAAAAGGAAACATGTTAACGAGTAGGAGTCAAAGAGGTAGGTGTGGATGGTGGGAGGCAATCACTCATCAGTGCCACACACAACAGGTAGAACATGCACACACACACNACAGGAAGAACATACAATTCGGTGATGCCGCAAGCCTCCTCCACTTCGCGAACGTGTTTCTTCTGTAACGCTGTCATGAGTGCCAGTGTTCTGCTGCTTGATGTTAGAATAGTCTTGGCTGCCTCAAGCCTGCGATCATACGGATTTGTTCTTTCTGTGTGTCTGTGTGCGAGTTTGTTTGATCGTTTGATCGTTTGTTTGACTGTCTGTTTACAGGAACTCAGTTAAAAAATTAAAACAAAAAGTCAGTTAATTGCCACGAGAACTGGATCTCAATGATCAGTCAATAAAAAATCTCGGTGAGAATTTCTCACTTGGTCACCACGATAACAACTATCTAACCCGAGTACAAACCATTGGTTAGGGTTGGATGCTGCGCTCAAGAGTCGAGTAGCTGCATCCCGCATGCCCATCTCAAAGTTGAGTTTCTCCTCAACCTCACTCTTCTTTAGCACGTGGGCTTTCTTCTTCTTGGGCCTGCCCTTCCTGTTGATCATCTCGGCGAAGCCCAGTTCTCTCTGAGCATTTTCCATCCTAGTAACAACTACATCAGATATTGAATACTTCAGGAGCTAATTAACAACAATTTCTTGTTGCAGAGAATACAGATTAGGGATGCATGGTGTTATGTTTAAAATAAATCAAGTTAGCTATTGAACACGCCTGACGCCCTGGAGTTACAATATTCTGATAGGATAAAAATTATCTTCCAAATGGAAATACATATCCATGTGATTGTATATCAATCATCCCGAATATCACTCAAATATTCAATTCGCAAGATTCAGCGCCGGTTCAAATAAACAATTCAAAACATATGAAGATAGAATTCCACAAACACAAATAAAAACACCATTAGCCAACTACCGACATTTGCCAAACACTGACAGCTAATCGTTTAAGAAAGCCACTGTATGACTGAGGTATCCCATATCAAAGAAAACGTTTACTTCTGCAGGAGATCCAACAGCAAGAAGCATTGTTTGGTCTCTGGTTTGTGTATTAACTGCTATGTCATTCACTCGATCCAACTTGCTTGTAACCTGCACAGATAAAGTGAGTGATCTATAATTCTATGAGGAACCAATTCGTTACTGTTAACATCTTTCTCAAAAAATATTGATTAGACTTGAGAGATTGGGGAATCTTTAGAAGATCAGAGCTCATACTTTCATACCACACTCAAGTTCCGCTCTTGATGAAAACCAACACATTTGCCAATTAACCCAACACGTTCACAGCACTGTGTTAGTGTGTACCTTGTATCTGAGATTTCCTGAGAGAGTCCAATGTAGGAGGTAGGGGGAGTTTCCAGCTGCTACAATAGTGTCCCCCAGGAACCTCGCAACAGAGGGTACCGTGTCACCCATATCAAGGACCGCCACCTCGGTATCTGGGGTGTCATGGTGTTACTCCAGAACAAACACCGAAAATAATGTAGGAAGTTTAGGTTGAAAAAATCAAAACTCCTTCAATTCAACACCAACGCACACACAAAACCGATTGTAGACTTGTAGAATGTGTAGCAAACAATTACCGAATTCTCCCCTCCGATCCACAACCGTGGAATTTACCTTCCTTGAGGTACCAAAGTGAGAGATTTGGCCCGCCACCACACACCACCCAATCATGCCAAACATCAAGACAAGTGATATGAGTGCCGAGGTGACTGCGCTTCACTTTCTGACATTCTGAAGGGGAGAATTTCTTCTCTACTTCATTTGTTCTTCTGTCCCATAACTGTGGCACAGCAAACACATCAGGTTTGTGCCATTTTCCAGCAAAAATAACATGGCAGTCTTCAAGAATTTTCAATCATCATTTCCCAAAACTACAGGTCTTTCATACAATCAGTTCAATTTTGAAAATGAATTTAATCCTTACTCGACAAACACCATCATATCCAGCTGTAAGGAAGGTATTATCATCTCTTGATCTCACAACATTTACTGATCCAGTGTGTGCAGAAAATTCTGTCTCCTTTTTCCCAGTTTGCGCATCGATTCCAATAACTTTACCATCGTCTCCGCCTGTTCGGATTAAGTTGGTTATTTTTGCTTCATCCACTTGACCAAGGTTCATATTAATACCTAGTTGATGATAAGACTGAGTACGCAGTGTGCTGAGGGCTGAAACCACCCCTGCTCCCAGTTTTTGTGCACCTCTCACAGAAAAACTTCAAATTGCAATAGTGATTTTGCACCCCCTCCTCACTTGTAAGGACAGTTGCCCCACTGTATAAGTGTTTGCAAAACTATCGGTGAATGGCAAATGAACACAATCAAACCTGCGATTATCTTGCTTGATACCCAGGATGTCGAATAGAAAGTAGTTTCTGAGTCGATAAATGGCATCTTGGGGCAACAAATATCTTTCCATTCACAGAGACAAACTCCATCACTTGTGGCAAGGGAATAAACCCCATTTTCCTCAGCGTATCCATTTATTCTTTTCAATGAGGAGCCAGCAACTTTTGTCTGACTGAACTTGGGCGTTGAGATTACAGCTTCAATATTTAACACATAGTATGCTTCATGGAAGTTGGTAGAAAGTAGAAGTTCATCTTGGTTTGGGCTCATAACAGCACATTCCACACTGGAGAAGTACTTTTCTTTTTTCACAGGCTGCAAAGGAAGTACCATGATTGCTGCTATCAAGTTTTTGCATTTAATTTTTGAATATTCAAGAGAGGAAAGATATTTCAAACAATAGAGGTTCTTCTAGCCTTTCAGGAAAAATATCAGCAAAATATGATTATGATCTACACACGCAACCATATTCAGTATTTGGATCATGTTTCCTTCGGCGATTCAAATGACTTAACATGAAACCAAACTCTGATTGATATAAGTTGAAAGAGGCACCTTATGAATGCAAAACGAGAACATTTTTAACTGATCAGGAAAATTTACATCATCATATCTCGCAGTAGCTGCACTTTGATTTGCAGTACCTAACTGCAAATGATGACAATTGAAAGACGACAATTCGTAAAGCCAACAATGGCCAATGCAAGTTGCAACTGTTGCACTGTTGCCTTTATTGGGGCATGTTTGTCAATTCAGCTGATTGAACTGATAGCTGTTGCAACTCATCAGTGTTCTCCCTTCCGACGTGCCTCGCAAATTAAAAATTGTAACAATGCTGGGTCACCAAAGATGGAAAACTTACTGTGAAAATGGAAATTAATCCTACAACAACAGGGTCTATCACTTTTATTATATCTGTCCACTGTTTATATATCTCTCCAATCTCTCCAATGTCATGTAATAGGTATGGGTATCTGTCTGCTGTTATGTTGTGTTATGTTATGCTTCACGTAGGCACCTGTTTCCGTACACAATGTCAAATTTATCATTTGATAATTTAAATTAGTTTGAGTCGGCACCTTTACTGAGTAGGTACTGAGTAGGGGACTTTTTGAAAGATGGGGAAATTGTCCTTTTCTTGTCTTTCCCATGTGGGAAGAGTCTGAAGCGTATGTCTAGTGCTGTGATAGTGATTTACCATGTTATCAGTTACGCAGTTTCCATGCCGCGCTGTGAAACATTAGGCAAGTCGTTTTGGAGACAAGTTCAATTAGAATGCAATGTTATCAAGTTCATTAATTTATTGGAAATAGCAACAATTTGGACTGCTGTGCTTTATCAGCCGTATGAAATTAATAAACGCAATATTACCCAAGCAGATTAAGGTGAGGGTGCGGTGGCAGCTGCTTTTTCCCAGCCAATTATCAGAGCACGCCTTAATAACAACGAATATAGAATTCCCTTTTTCTCAGAATGAGGATGTGTGTACTGCGTGTGTGCGTGTGTGTGGTGTGTGTGAACTGGGAGTGTGTGTGTGTGTGTGTGTGTNTATAAGTGTGTATGTGTGTGTATGGTGTCTCTGTATCCGTGTCTGTGTGTGTCTGTGTTCATGTCACACAAACACACAAATTGTGTGTGTGTGTGTGTGTGTGTGTGTGTGTCTGAGTGTGTGATCGGTTCTTTCTCTCTGTGGTTCTCTGTGAGTCTTTGTACCTAAATATACGTGTTTGTGTGTGAACCTGTTAGTATGATTGTGTGTCTGATTGATGGTTGTGAGCCTGTGTGTAAAGCTTTAGGTTTCAAGTGACACACGGTTTAGGATGTCCACTTTCCCAGAAATTCAGCTTATCTCGCGCTGCGCGCTACTTTACTAATTGTATTAAATTCACTCCCCTATAGCCCGTGTATTAGATGATAAAGTTTTCTCTGTTTCACTGCTTTTCATGAAGGCACATTTGATAATTGATTTCAATGTTATCTACCAGCTTTTGGGGTAACCCTGCAATCCAAAAATGCATTGCTCAGTCGTAACGAGTAGTTTGCTAATCCGGTGTGCTTGTGAGTGTGTGTGAATGTGCCTGTGTGAATGTATGTGTGTCTGTGTGTAACGCATAAACCAACTTTAATTAATATTTCCCCTGCTTGTTCTGGTCAACATTCCTCTCTGTGATAGAGAGAAAGCTTAATTGAATGAATAACGTCACTGCGCGATAAGAACCTGCTTCTATGACAACCATCAGTCACGTGACGTGTGTAACCTTTAAAGGGTCTCACTGGAACATTTTATTCTAGCGTTCTCTTCCACACGTGGCTGCAAGCTTCTGTCAACATGCTCACTCTCCTACTGGCGTTTTCGCTGGTTGCTAAATCCATAGCTCACACCCTTTGTCACAACCACCCTGGCTACGTTACTCGTCTAAACCAAGCTACAGCTAGATCAGGCAAGTTTTGCAGACACACGGCACGTGTAGCACATTTCACGTAAGGTCTGTCTTTTCGTTCTGAACAGATCTTCTTTATGAACAGATCTTCATTGTGCAAATTGTAAGTCTCATCCCTATATATTTTTTCAGATAATTTGCGGGAAGACCAAAGCCGAATCTACTGCTTTGAAGCAACTCGTGATTTCATGAGGCCATCAGTAAGTGGAATTCATTAATTGAACTGAGTCAAATTTAACTGACCACGATTTTCTTGCTTCAGCAATGTGTTTGTTAACGTTTTGTAACGCGATCAATTATCCCAGGTTGCAAGTTTGTATATAAAGTTTGCTACATGCAGTGGAACCCTATCCGTCAGAGTGTTTGACCCTGCAGGAAATGAAATTGTCATGAATGGTCGGGACTGTGGCATTGCCCGTCACAACACCGACAATCACATCCGCTACGACCCTTCCACCTGGGTAAGCTAGTAATCTCTGCAGTGGGTGAATGTTCTCACTCGGTTAGTCTCATATATCGGCTGTGTCATGGGTGTGTCAATACTGTTCATTTGTCATGACCTGAATGAACCAACGTCAGCCTTATCCTCCTTCTACAGGCTAAGGCAGGTGTGGGACAATTCTCTGTGAGCACTGAACACTCAATCCTGACTTACCACAACAACTCTGCAATGTTGGGAGTCTACACCATTATCGTGAGTTGACTACTATAGTCATACCAAGACATATGTCTTGTTATTAACTGTCATGCTTACCCTGCCTTGACGCAAGGTTAAAAACCCTGCTGGGGTCTTTGGGATGGTATCTGGTGACTGGTGTCAAGGGGTACCTTGTACCAGTTGTCAGGCTCAGCTAGTGACTGGTTCAAGGCTGTTCAAGTGTTTAAGCAGGACTTCGTTAAGTAAGAACAAGATCTAGGCAGTGACTGGCTCAGGTTGTACCTGGCTCAGAATTTGATTTTGTACCTGGTGTTGACAGGATCACATTGCAGGTGACCGCTGAGAAGACACACGATCGCTGTGGTGCTGCAGAGTATGAAATATTAGCCAGCACCATGAGGTACAGGCAGCCACCCATCCTCCCTAAAGACACATGTATCATGGCCCTCAACAAGTTCACTACTTCCACTACAGTCGGGTTATCGGTGAGTTTTGTGAAAGTGTGTTTCTGTGCGTGTGTGTCTGTCTGTTTGTGCGTGTGCACTGTGCGTGTGCGTGTCTGTTTGTTTGTGCGTGTGTGGTCTGTGTGTGTGTGGGTATATGTGTGTCTGTGTTTGTGCGTGGGTATGAGTGTGTGGGTATGTGTGTATTTCTAAAAATAAGCCCTTTAATTAGCATGCAGTTTCGCCGGAGCCATGGGAATGGACGTCACATGTCCCGGTATCTTGTTACGCACCCTTAATATGGTTAAATTGTTAAAACAGTTTTACGCTTCTAATCTGCTCGCTGATAAGACATAAATTAATATATTCCTGATAACGCTGCTACAGCTGGTTTAGCTTGCTATGAAATATACGCTCCCTTCGACATTTGCGGTTTTAAAAGTAGGCGCCGATCACTGCTCATATTTTCTGCGGAAAAGAGAGTTTTATTGAAACGAGAGATGAATGAGCAAGTGCTATCACAGCGAGAACTTGAACACCTGGCGTGAATTCGCCCAGTTGCGTTCAATATGTGCCCAGTTGCACCCACATTGCACCTAGTTCTAATGTTGATAGTTAACAAGCGTTCCATATTTCAGTGGCTACCTGCTCAAGTCCCTGCAGGGCACACGCATATCCAGACTATAAAATACTGTGTGTACCTAATGCCGGTTACAGACCTCCACTCCCACAAGTGCAGTGATCACGGCTCCAGATGCTCCATGGCTCGGCTACGAGACGAAAATACCAAGGAGATGTGCTTCGAGTCGAGTCGGCGGACAACGCCCATCTGGACAATCATGAGGGGGCTGAAGCCAAACACTGAGTACCACGTGGATGTGATCGCTTGGACTTTTGCCAACGATATATACTATCTCCCTATGGCTTACTCACAGTCACAGTACATTACCACCCTTCCTGGCTGACTATCATAACCTTGACACCATTTACACACACTCTCTCACACACACTCACCCCTATTTTTCCACCCTAAATGTAACCAATATTGTCAGACGAAAGGGTTCTGCTGCGTGTTTACGAAAATCTGGACGATATATTTATATTTTGTTTTAGTACGATAATATAGATTAAATTATTTGACAAATAATGTAGTTCTAGGACTGTCTCCATATTCAAAAAGTTGACGATCTCAGACTTGTTCTCTGCCGTACATGATAGAGTTTAACAGGTATTATAAAGATTCGGTTCATATTTCTGTTGCAACAGGAATGGTAGAGTAAGTACAGGTATCTGATAAACAGCTTCATGAGATATTTTCCATGGCTGTTACCATGAATCCGATATGTTTCGCGATTACAATCTGTAATGAAAATCGAATCAGGAGTTGAATTTCTGAGGTATTGACTATTGGATCAGGGAATCGAGATAATATGAATTATGATATTGACCATCATGATACTTTGTAATGGTAGCATGCACCAATCAAAAGTTAATGCCCAAGTTATCAGTCTGTATAACAACCAAGTTATCAGTCTGTGCAAATACTATGCTTACAGTAGTAAAGATGGTAGGTACCTGGTTGACAATAATTGAATGTCAATAGACAGATAGATTAGGAACTCTAAACATTAAGTAATTTATTGTTATCAAATAATTGGGATTTTAAGAGTTTCATTCCAAGAGTTTCTTTTCGGATCAAATATTATTATCCCAAGCTAGTAGTGTGTGATTAGACTCAAAAATTCTGGACATTTCTAAGGTTTAATCATGTTTTCTAAGAAAGTGATTCTGTAATCTGTGCCATATTTGATTTTAACCTCTTCAATCATCAAAATTCAATTAAGAGTCGGCTATCCAGCATGACTTGAGTCAACTGAAATGTCTGAATATTTATCATTCGCCAATGTTATTGATATAATGATGTAAATAACTCTGATTCAATCTCTGAGCCAAGAGAATTTAATTGCCATAGTAAGTTGTTCCCAAACACATGTATGATTACATAATAATAAATAAGGGGGGATAAGTCTACTTCATGAAAAGATATATTCCAGAAAAGAAATATTCTTTTGAGACTTCAATCTGCAAGATAAATAGTTTGTATTTTTCAAAAAATACTTTCTTGGACTTCTCTTCTGTCTCAAGTGGACAGGGGGTGAAGATTGTAGTTTTTGGTAGGGTACCCATACCAGGGGATGACTGCTTGGGGGTCTACCTCATGAAAAGCTCTTGCAATTTAAACACCCCCAAAGCTGACGTAGGTATTGGACTTATGATGCCTGCACATCACTTGTTGTGATTCATTTAGATCTTGCTGCTCACCACAATGTTTTCTTAAAGTGATCTTGTTGGTTTTCAAGTACTGAGTTGGAGAAATGTCTTGCAGATTGAAGTCTCAAAAGAATCTTTCTTTTCTGAAATATATTTTTTCATGAAGTATACTTGCAATGCATACTTGCAATGCATACTTGCATCTAGCATTGCCACACACTTGCCCGATGTTATCTGTCCCTAGTTTTCTAGTGCAGTTTAACCAAATTTTTATATACAGTTGCTTTAGATGATTGAACATTACTAAAGCAGTGAGAAAAAGTCAATAGGATCTTCTTCAGGATCTCAACGACGTTGGGCCCCAGCTTCTCACATTTGAGATTGTAATGAGTAGTGCTGATAAGTTTAAATGAGATTAAGATTATATACAGTTCTTTTTGATAATTAGTTAAGATAAGATAAGATAATATCTATGGTATGAAACCATCACAATTGTCTACAAAAATTTATTCAGAAAGTGCCACCTTTTGGCTAAGGTGTCCACTGCCATGGTCAAAAATTGAGTGAAGATAAACTGCAGTTAATAAATGTTAATAAGGATGAGCCCAGAGCCCTCAGATATTTGTCAAATAAGCAATATCGTTCACGAGATAATTTGAAATTATATTCTGATTAGCTATTTTTTTCAATTTTCACTCCCGCTGCTGCAAAGTTGAACACTCAACACTGCGCCACGCCCGCGCTGTTCAATTTTTTATGTGACATTTCATTGCACGGTTAAGTTATAAGACTTCATTCTAGCGCGCGGCGGATTTCATTACTTCGTCACTTCGTGATCCACTGCGGCTGCGCGGCCTTTCTCGATTGATGAATGATGATCAGATAATGGGCCCTGTCAAGAATTTCGTTTTGCGCGCGCGGCGCAAACTTATTTTCAGATAAGCTTCGCGGCTTACATCGGCGGTCTAGGCGTTTAGCATGGCATCACCAGACAATGCAGCTTTTTTGACACTTCAGATCTCAAAGCAAATTGAAAGGAAAGGCGCGCAATTACGTGTGCGCACTCAATCTGCAAAAGTTTACATTGTTATTATTTTTGAAAATTATAGTTCATGTGCCCATGCGGTATTGCGGCATATTATATTTTATATTGGTCACTTGGCAGCTGTTTAAAATAGTTTCTACCCTTTTTGTTCATACTTGTTATATCAGAGGAAGTATTGAAGGTAAGAGCAATTGAAACCATGGGGTGGTTGGTTGCTTGCAGTTCAATGACACAGGACTCTGGATTTTTGTGCTGGTATGTGGTAGGACTACTGTGCTGGTTGAATGACAGACTAGTCACTAGAGTATAATCCATGATTCAATTGTGATGGCTGTACCTATACCATGATTTTTATCTTATCAATATCTCAATCTTATCTTACCATATGATATCCAACACAACTAATGTGGATAGTGTGAGGAACAAGTGAGTGCTACCCTGACAGCTACACTTATTTTTCCTTATATCGTGTGAACACAAGGTAAGATTTCCGCATTTTAGACCCCCTCTCCCCTTACGTAATCATCCATAATCATTGCTCAAACCCCCCTCTCAGAAGGGAAATATTATGTGATCATATGCCAGCCCCCCTTCCTAACAAGGGATATGATATAGAGCCTTCTCCCATGGATTACATGCCCAATGGCATGCAAAATGACGGTGGACTTGCTCCGCTGCCTGTTTTCAGATTGGTAGGTGGAGCGGCAACCTTGAACACTTTGACACGACAGGCAAGCTGTTTGCAGACTGACCTACAGTCTACACTCAACCTACAAGCCGATTTTTGTTTTGATTGGGTAGTGAGCTTACTGTAATTCATTGTATTGTATCCGTTTGGCATCTCAGCCATTTTGAGTGGAATACTGAGGTTATACAATATACGCTCAGTAGAGAGGATACTTGATATATAGTGATTGTACCCTCAGTAGAAGGGAGCACAGTGAGTGCTAGCGATAAACAGTGAGTATACACTCGGTAGAAGGAAGCACAGTGAGTACTAGCGATATATGGTAAGTATACACTCATAAGAGGGGACCACATTGAGTGCTCAGCTGGATACAGTCACTTAAAATTTAGAATAAGCCACATAGTTTTAACTTGTGTTTCATACTGGTGTTTAATGAGCACATTAGGCAGCGCTGAAGGACCACGTGATCTGATAATTGCTCCCATGATATACCACGTGATTTGCAGGAGGTATAAACACATACTGTAAACCTAATCAGTGAAAATGATCCATGTTAAACCTTAGACTTGCAGTCTGACAGGCCACAGGCGACATGGACAAGGGCCAAGAATTTTAAAGCTGTTTTGATTATGTAATCGAGGTTAAAACCTCCCTCCCCCTCTGTAATCAAGCACAATCATTTGGAAACCTCCCTGGGCAGAATTTCAGTTGTGATACATGTTTATTTTGTTTATGGAGAATGTTTCAGCTGCATACAAGTCAGCTACTATGAATATCCCTTACATTTGACCCACTTGACACATTTGTAGAAAATTGTTGATCGTGGGAAATCTTATATCAACTGCTTTCTCTATTGTTGACATCACTTGAAATACTTAACATATTTTCATGATCCGAGAGTTTTTATTGGTTGCAGCTTGTATAAGATAATTTGATTATACCTGAGAGTAATCCTCATTAACATTTTAACTCTTCATCAACCCTCATCCTCTTTATCTCTCACTACTTGCATAGGTGATGGCTGGAAAAGAAGAACAGAAACAGGACCATGTGTTCAGTACCTACTTAAGATTGCTTGGCATACTCAATACTCATAAGTAATAACCAGGCTGTGATCTGGGGATGCTCGAAAATGGAAAGTGGGTAAAATTCCGTATTCAAAAGTGGACAAGTGGACATCAAGATGCCTTATCCGTTATGCTTACCTTCTTGATGATGACATCAAATCAACTTACAGCTTTACAGATAAGACAACAAGGTAAGAGTTTGGTTAGCATAAGAGCAACGTTTTGTCGTTTTATTTGCTTTCGGGCTGTTATCCTTAGACATAAACAGTATAAATTTGAGTTGGGCATAGACCCGGAACTGGAGGTAGATCAGGAATGTTCTGCATGAGGTGGAGTGTCAGCATAGATTTGAATACGGCAAGGATGTTGTCCCTTTCATTTGTTGGGGGGAGAGAATTACAAAGTCGTGTGTTTTTGTTTTTGAGATAGCGCCGGTCATGGGCGGGAGCATTTGTTACTTCAGAAAAGCCTTGTATATTTTGTAACGCGCGGAGTCCTTTTCGTGAGTACCACGCACATTTTGGCTGCGCGTGCGCGCGTTACGCACATTATACGCTCGTTCCGTCCTTCGCGATTTTACCAACCCTCAGAAATAAATGATACGCTGACGGAACGGCATTTTGACCAAATTGAAGTAACGACAGAATAGTGAGAGACAAAGATTCTCTTAAATAAGAAATATGATATTTAGTACGAATCCTGACTACAAAAAAGTTAAACGATGTGTATACTTTGCGACAAATTTTGCGGCCAACCAAAAGAACCTAAAATTTCAAACTGTTACAAAAAATAAAATTATTGTCTAATTTATGCATTTTTTATAGGTGAACTGTGAATATATATCACGTTGCACGACCTTTGATAAACGTTAAATGAAATATATTTACAACTTGATTGAAGAAACTGTCAGAAAAACCTTTTTAATCTTACGATATTAATTAGAAATCGATTACTGGTAAATTATCGGGTAAAACAAAATACTCAAAGAATGATTTAATCGGTGCATAACTTAAATGAGATTTTACAGAATGATTATATACAGATATAAATGTAATTGCAATAAACAAATTGATGAGTTACAAATAAATTACATCGTCGGATCAAAGTTAAGATTTGATAATAAACATACTCACAATGTACACTTTGTCGTCGAACTCATCGTTCAATTTTCCTGTTTCGCTTTACGGGGGCGTGGTTTCTGAAGCCATCAATAGAGTGATGCCACCCCCAACAATTATCGCAGAAGTAATCAAAGCACATGCGACTTTTGCAGAAGTTAGGGGCTGATATGAGTTTGCACATGCTACACGGCTCATCCTCAATGTACGGTTCAATCTGTATTCTCTTGGAGAATTTGGGTGCTATGATGGTAAGGAAATTCTCCTCTATCGCCTTCCTGTACGACTCAACAGAGCTGAATGTAATCCTGCCCGATCCAATTGGGTACTTGTATCGATCGGTATCTATCTGAACATACGCCACCCCTTGAAACAATTCCTCAAATATGTGTGCTAGAGATTGCGCGTAGAGTCTGCCATGTAGAGCTCCAACAAAGACAGTGAGCTTGTTATCCACTCTCTCTTGCTGCATGTACATGGCCACATTATCCGATACTATCCAGGGTATGACCTGTACGGGTTTCACAGCCACCTTGTCACGCGAGAAGTGGTAGTTGTATGTGACCGAACCTCCGTGTTGCTCCTTCGTACAGTCCGCCAGGAGCCGCGCTATCGATGTCAGACTATCGAATATCAGGTAGAGGAAACTCTTGGTAGTGTTTCGTTTAGTGTTGAAGTTGTTGGGCCATTCCACTTTGAAATCTCCGTATCTCCTGAAAATGAGTTCCAAATGTTGCTCTGACACGTCCCATGGCACTCCACCAAGGAAAACCTTCTTACTGTACTCGAGAAGAGTGCCCTCTGGTCTAGGTGGCAAGTAGCCGTCCCACGTGAGACAACCCTTCACTCGAGTTACAGTGGACAATGGGTTGTACTGGTAGTTGCTGAAGGTAGGGACCGGAGGTGTGGAGCGCTGAGCCTTCGCCACTATGTTGCCACAGTGTGGCAAATTCGCGACGGCTGAAGTGTCCCAAGTTGTGTCCAGAGACAGATTGAGGAACGTATCAAGGCGTCTGATAGTCTCGAGATCCTGGGCAGTCTCTACGGCATTCCGTTCAGTATAAGGGTGATTTAGAGCAAAAATTGAGGTGCGTGCTCCTACAGCGTGAGCCCCATTTTCCTTTAGCAGAAGTGATGGGTTGTATTTCGGCACTTTCCTGTTGATAGTGTTGAAATCATTCTCTTTAGATGTGTCAGGGTAGAGAGCTTGAGAAAGCCACGGGCTAGAATGGTGGGGAGTGATTCCCAAATACCGGTATTTCCTATCAATGTCCCGTTTCTCTTCAACACTTTTCATATTCTCAACAGCCGACATGATCACCTGCGTTGATATCGCATTTTAAGCTAGTTTCATTCACTATAGCTCGTTTCATTCCTATAATCCTATGCATCGATGAATGTTTTCTGAAACGTTCGTTTTAAATCGACATTATCTTACGACAAAGCGTAGGAATAAAGATTTGTTTTGTCGAGTAGTGAGTACTTTCAAGTATCAAGTAAATCGTACTCGTAGTCGGTAGTTAGAACTTCGACGCAATACTACAAATAACAAATTTTAACAAAAGGATTTTGCTGCACGACAAATTAATTGCGAATAGAATACCTTATTTCTACAATTAACGACAAATGAAAACACGTGCGCGTATTGCCTCTGCAAAGTTATTTCTTGTACAAAAATGAAAAAAAAGTTAATGCGCGTCCGTTGTCCAATAGCGCGCGCGACCAAATTCACGAGGGCGATACAATGAAATTGAACGGGGGAGGGCCAGGGGGGGGTGAACTTACACAAAGTTTAAGATGTTCATTTTTTATTTTCGTTCTGTTGCGATGCAAAGTATATGGCCCAACTTGCAGCTTTGAATTATGATACAAGTATTACATTTAGTTTTACATGTTAATGTAACATTGTTATATGCTTAATTTCTCTGTGGAGTGGGTACTTGAAGTATCTCAATATGATATTAATTGATAATCAATTGCAACTGACAACTGTAAGAGAAAGAGTTAGTGTTAATCGCGATTAGCCTCATTTAGTTTTAGATCATTATGATTATGCTGTGCTACTGCTAGACGTACGTGCTTGGTTGTTGATATTCATTCTGTACCACTATCGTCTATCACGATCAGTACCCGTAGTATACTGCAATATCAATATCACGCAGGAGAAAATTGCTGTTCATGATTTTGAGCCGGCGCTTTTATCTTGCACTTTAACGAGTTTTGCTACCCACTTATACAGCACACTTGCACCATGACTGACTTTAGAAATTTCGTCGAGCGAGAGTTTCTCGAGAATCCTAAGTCCTGTCTCCCTCTGCTCTGGAGTGAGGGAACACGCCTTCAGATTGACGAGCCGTGTCACGGGACTCATCGGTCCTCTTCTCCCCAGCAAGTTACAAATCTGTCTCCAGTCTGCCATCTCCTCCTCTTTATCTCCTATCATCAGCAGGATTCCCCGGGTCACCTCGTACACCGCCTCGGGCGGCGTTGTGAAGCTCTTCACTTCCGATAGTGCCGTCTTTAGCCCGATTATCGTCTTATCCGTTGTTTTTGATGGCTTGGCGGAAGATGTCTGCGCCACTTTCTGCTGCATGTAAACCCTCTCAGTGGCAATCTGCCATTTCTCTCGGGGTGGCTTGCCCTTCATGCTCCTAACCGGGAAGTTTATCTGCCTCTTAGCACTTCCTGCCTTGGTGGCAGGTGATTTGAGAACCGGGTGGGTTTTGTTTGGTCGGTATGCGGATTGGGCAGACCTCCTTCCTGAGGTTGCGCGTTGTGCTGTATGCAGGTTCATCCCTCTACTTTTCAACTTCTTCCTCTCATTACTGGTAGGGGGCTTACTCCTCGCCCTTCCCTTAGCACGGGAGTTCCCCGGCTTGGCTGGCGGTGGGGTGAACTCGCGCTGTGGAGTCGTGGGCAGAGCTGGGGCCACAGGGACAGGATCTATCAGATCTATGGTGCTGGGCCCACACGCCGTGTCCACACAGATTGGAGGGGGAGGGGAAGGTGGAGGAGGCGAGGGTGTCCTCATCTGCGTTCCCTGACTTGCACGGGGCTTCACCTCCCTCAGGACGGCCGTCACATCGTCAAAATCTGGGTTATCCTCTGTCTGAGTGCCGGCCTCTGCGTACGTGAGCTGCACTATGAAGAGGAATGCTTCACACTGGGTGCCTGCATTCACATCACACTTGCGATCCGTTTCTGTTTCAACACTTTGCATCCTGTGCGTTGCAGCGGGCGTGGTCATCGTACTGGGCTCTTTAGACTCCAGAGATACGGTCGAGGTGTTATCCACTGGAATTTCGTCCTCATACTCCGTGTCGTCCAGAGTTTTAGTCAAATCTGTGATCTCGTCCTCAGTTCTTATCGATGTGGCGGCCGTCGGGGTGAAGGATACCTTGCGTTTCGTGGGGACAAGCTCGAATGACTCATTGGCAAATGTCACACCGTTAGCCCGGTCTGTTTTCCGAACATACCCGGCAGTTTTAGCTCTCACCATGTTCCTGTGATGCGCGGCATTGGCGAGCATGTGTACGGAGTTGCTCCTGTTGTACGCGTAAAACCGCACTGCCGAAGCGGACTTGACTCTCTTGTGAGCGATATCTGGCGTGTCTCCCCCGGGTTTCAGTATGGGTGTCGCTGTGGCACATGGAGGAGCTGCTGGGGGTGCCTCGCCCCCTGCCTTTTCCAGGTCACTCTCGGGCGGGGTGATGGGAGGGGATATCCAGCAGCAGCCTGGCTTCATCCGCAATAGTTCCATCACGAGAGTAAAAGCACACAGGGCAATGACCATTGCTGATACGATGGCAATCACTTTGATCTCGTATGCGTCCAACATGGTACCCTGTGGTAACTCATGATCAGTGACGCTATATGTTCATAATGCGAGTGTGGCAAAATCAGATATTCATATATGAGTCACTCGGAATAGGGCTTGTTTTGATCACCAAAAATTATGATATCAAAACGATAGGACCGATATAAAATGCAGATTGCAAGTCATGACACGGCCTTGACAAAAAGATTCTCTATGTGTGTATGACAGTATGTGTGTGTGTGTGTGTGTGTGTGTGTGTGNTTTTTGATTGTGTGTGTGTGTGTGTGTGTGTGTGTGTGTGTGTGTGTGTGTGTGTGTGTATGACAGCATGTGTTTTTGTACATTGTATGTGTGTGAGTTTGTGTGTGTCCTAGCAGCACATGTGTGCTTGCGAGATGGCATTATCGTTCTCCGTGGGGGGTCTCGCACTCAATGTGACAATATGAATTCAGAGCAAATTCGCGACCCATCGGGATTCAGATGTGCATGTATGCCACGTTCTTTCTCATATCATGCACTTGAGAATGAGGGCGATAGAGCAGGAAAAGGGACTGTGGAGGAGGGAAATGCACTATATTGCAGTGCAGATATCTACTAAAAGTAAAAGAAGTGGGAAGAGGTATACATACAGTGAGGCAGTATCAGCTAGCAAGTCCAGTGTGATTCACCTGTGCAAGACATAGATCATGATGAGGAGGGTTGCAGACTTTCCAGACTTTAGAGAAGAACTCGGAAGACCGGGGGAGGTCATTGGAACGTTCCGGCTGTTTCTGTGGCATCGGCCAGCACAGCCACGCCGCAAGGGGACCATACCAGAGCACATAGATTTCCCCAGATCTGGTGCCTGGTGTACAACATCCGTGCCAGCAACTTGAGTAGTGGCGCGGATGAAGTGGCTTGCACAAAGGGATACTTGCCAGAGGCAAAGCATACCCTCCCCGGCTGTCCCTGACCATGTCAGCTCTGCCCCTAAATTGCAATTTCCACGTGTCTCTGCTAGTGCACTTAACAAAAACTGTGAGCTGTAATATTCCTTGTGCATAAGATTTGCAGTGTGGGAACTGACATTTGGAAAATATACAGCATTTAATTTCAAATTAAATAATCTCATTAATTATGAATTACAATTTGCGGCAGATGCGTGTGTCATATTTATTGACGCCCCGCACAATTACCTCGCTATTTCCACTCTGTGAAGTTTTCCCTTTTCGAACATTCCGCATTTTTACCCAATATTTTGGGAGCAAGAATTTATTCACTTTTTCCTTTGATTGTCCTGAATATATATACCTAGAAAGAATGCTCACAGCTGACTTCGTAACAATTAATGTCTAGAATTACCTAACCCACAGCACAGAATTCTATACCTATTTATTATCAGCTGGTATTATTGGCATCCTTTGTATTAGATTATAGTTATTGTGGTAACTTAAACTACGTATTTCATCTTAAATTTCACATGATGTCTTCGCAAATAGTTCAGTAGGTAACTTGCACGGGTCAACTTGTAGCTGCTGTATCGGCTTTCATGAGACGGTGCATACCTTCATTCGCACCCTGATTTCAAAGTTCCGGTGATTCTGGGCAGTCTCCAAAAGTAGCCCCACATAGATACTTCCACTTTCTCATTATAATTAGATCTGTCCCGGGCTACAATTGGAGACTGAAGCTCTGCACTAAACCCTATGTACAATTTACCTGATCAGAGTTTAACTTCATTTACACCCGATACCTTTGTGTATCTATCATTTTTTCTCAGTACCTAGTATGCTTTTTCTATTTAATTTGCTTCTTGGAAAAACACCGTGGAATGCGGTGGGTACACGTTTGATAGCTATTATACTGTCATCATCTTGACCTTAGCTCTTGCCTCAATTTTTTCATATTCGGTTTTTTGCCATATTTTCGGGTGATGTGTGGGATACCGCTGACCGGAATATGAGTATCATTCGTGGGCGTGGTCATATTTGAGAAAATCTAACTCAGTATCTGAGAAAATGTAGCCTAGCTGAAACTGTATAGCTGTCACAGTATTACCTCTTTGACACTCAATGCTGACCCTTTGGTGCCCCTAGTGCCCCTACTTGACCTTAGCGTTTTGCAACCATTTTCATATTATGGCAGGAACTCTGTTTGTTGTGTGTGTGT
>CAMPET010000219.1:11798-26729 GCA_946803715.1 Beroe ovata | reverse complement strand
ACACACACACACACACACACACACACACATACACACATACACACACACACAGAACATACCAAACGAATGGAGGACCGTCACCACCATCAGGTGAGGGTTTGGACTGGTGAGAGCGTACATCACCATGACGACCAGGTTGACCACGCCCACCCATGCACCTGATGTTACCATGCCGACCACACAGAGCAGGAGCTGAAACTTGGGCTTGCAGTACCAGGGCGTGCCGTTATGACGCTGAAGTCGCTGGGGAAGACAGATGGGATAGGCTATTATCCTCTACCTTTTAGTCTCTATGAAACCAATTAGTATCAAACCTAATACGTACACAATCAAACCTGTCACCAAACGACCAAACCTATTATCTACCTGATAAATCAAACCTATCATTATATTTATAGCATTATAAACAAACCTCACAACCCTTTTTAGGCTAACCACAACATACATTGAATCCACAATATTTAACCGCTTCGATCGATTGGGGCACCGGTAATCTAGTTTCACAAAGTGATTCTGTGAGAACATAATACTCCGCACACATTACTATATTATGTGACTTGCTCAGCGGTTTAGTGTAAGCAGGGGGGTCTTGTCTTAGGAATTCCAATAATATATATCGCTCGGGGAATTGCAGTGTGTTTAATCAAACCACCAATTCAGTGATTGAAACTATAGGTATTAAATAACCAATGATTTCGTCAAAGAAGGGGGGAAGGAATCGGGTTATCGGGAAATCAGTAAACTTGTCTGCAATTACCGTAGCTAAGGGACGAAGGATGATTCCTAACATTGTGACACCCCGAGTGACGAGGTACACGAGACTGTGCGAGATGAGCAGCCCCGTTAGGAGTATCTCAGGTTGTATCCTCAACCAGTCAATACCTGAACCAGGAATCAGGGGGTGGTGGGTAGGTGGTTTCACATCTGTAGAATGGGATATAAGTTAAATAACCAAATGACTATGAGTAACTTTCAGTTAATTTGGTTGAAAGAATGATGCTTAATGTCGGTGACCAAAAAAATGTGGTAAGTGAATCTTAGGGTTGTAACCAGCTAAAGCTGCTTGGTAGCACAATGGTAACATGGTAAAAGGCCTGCATTTATATGAAAGGATGGTAAATTTGTCAAAAGATGGGGGTTTATTTAATAATTCATAACCGCGAAAACTTGTAAAGGGTGGTAGATGTCATTTCAGTGATGTTATGTACCACCTACCAAATAGTCCATGTAGCGTTGGACACACCCATAGCAGTACTTTGACGCAAACAATCCCCACAAATGCCGTTATAGTCCCCCGGTCCGACGTGAACTGGGACACAGAGTGAGACTAGTGAGAGCAAGGGGGGTGAATCATGCCCTTATTAGGGAGGATTCTGTATTCTCAAGTATGAATCACATAATATGAGTATTGAGAATGCATGGGCTCGATTGCTGATTAGTAACAGTCTGAAACATCATTTATGACGATCATAATATGAATCGTTCAAGAGAATATGTCATATTGAACGTCTGAAGTCAGGCGTAACTTTATTTAGGCCACCCTGACTCCATCTCTTACCCTGACTCTACATCTTATCCTGATTCAAACTCTTTGACCCATTACATCATCTGAGCAGGTGAATCAAACTTGGGAATCACACGTCCTCTTTTGAAAAGCGGACGTTTGCTCCTCAGACCTATATTGCCCACTTCACACCATACCGAGCCGACACGTGCACATTGCACGTGCGACACGTTACAATGTTACATGCACGTGCATGCGCGCGCACTACTCACGCCGTGAATGAGAGATGGTACATCGCCCCTAATGACGTGAGCACAGAGACTGAGCAGGGCAAAGAGAAGACATGCGCCCAGTATATCATAGTAGTATCTCAGGAGGTTAGCTGCTGTGTGGAAACCATCACAGGAGACGCTCACAGTGTACTCGCACGCCGGATCCAGGATTAAATGCACCTGTGATAGGGGGTGTGTGTGTGTGTGTGTGTGTGTGTGTGTGTGTGTGTGTGTGTGTTGTCAGCGTCGTAGTTATTCGGAAACATTGTCAGGAAATAACTGTCGACTCTGACAGCTATGTGGTTTACATAATATGGTTGCTATGGTTGTAAGCGATATACCCACTCGAGGTTGCTGAGAGACAACACCGTTCTGAACTGTGAGTAGTTGAACTAGAATCCCTAACTCATTGACACCACTTGACACATTTGTGAATGTGTCCTCGTGGTCATAGTCCACTCTGGCTAGTGGTAACCTGCAATAGTTGCTCAGAGTTGGTCATGGTTCAGAAAATGGATTGTAGGACCATATAGCTAAAACTTCAGTGTAGCTGAAGTCATGTCTAAGCTATATAATCTGACCTCCCTTATTGTCATGACCCGATAAGCGATAGGAAATGCCTTTCAACACATTTGACGTGCCCCTACCCTATTACACAAACGGCTAACCCTTGCACTAACTCTTTGGAAAATGGTGCCGAAACTGACGACAACCCAATCATAGTCCGTTAGCTTACAGCTTATTATAGTCCGCACACCCAGAAAAATGGTAGCTTGCATAGCAACTACTAGCTCGATTATAAGACTAAGAGCTAAGAGCTAATGCCGATTGCTTATACTGCTCATGACTATGACATTTTCATTGCTGTAACAATGTCAAAAACCATGACGTTTTCAATGCCACGACATTGTCAAATTACCTGAATGATGACAACGAAAGAGGAGAGCATGACACTCTGACCACATCCACAAGCTGGGACACCCAGTAGTCGGCCGATGAGAAGGGAGCAATCGTGATGGGGAGGATCAATTTGTCCGATATACTGAGCAGCGACGAGTTCTCGTGATATGACATCACAACTTCCCCTGAATCAGTAGGGGGTGGGCTTATAACACGTCTCACAGCACACGTCATACATACGTGCTACTTTTAATTTACGTAGTCTTGTCGCATCCAATGGCCCCACACCTATGTGACTATGCAGCATGATAAATTTGACTGATAATATGTGTTTATCAACAAAACCATGCCCCTTCAGAGGACTGTCTTGACGCGTATCCCGATTCGCGTCGACGGATGGCAGCCAATGATCCGACCCACTGTTCCCGACCAGGATCAATGTCACATTGCATGAAAACTTGCGGAGCTTACTAGAGTCATGCTTATACACCGTCCTGCTTATATAGTTCTGCATATAGTCAGATGGTCTCGTTCTATTTTAATCCTTCCAAAGTTTTACTTTAATAACTATCATATGATAAACTTTATGTAGTGTTCATTTGTCTCGACTTGAACAAGAGATCATTTGAAACACAAACCGGTATAAGAGTCATGTTTGATGATCAAATCCGATTTCATCCCCCTTTTCTCCACTCCAAAAGCAGGGTTAAGCTGAGCCACAACAACGCCGTCCTTCCGCTCTGAAGCGATACAGATCGGATAAATTTAGGTTTCAAGTTGTGGGAAGATTGAGGGATTAGTGAATGAGGTATGCTCAAGAAATGAGAAGAAAGGTAGAGGATAACCTGAAGAGTACACGAAATAGTGGTCGAGATATTGGGTAGCAGCGTGGTCCAAATTCTCACAGGAGGTCATTTCTTTAGTACAATGGAAAAGCCACCTGCACCATGTATGTTATTTCACTACCATAGAGTTTGGACACTTATTGAAACCTAATTCATTATCACATTCATTGCAATCTAATCTATATTATCCACTCATTATCACATTCATTGCAATCCAATCTATATTATCCACTCATCTATTACCTGGTCTTACCTATTAGCGGGCGGGTTTCGGATCACCATGTTCAGTTTGTAGCCTGATTTTATCGGTATCCTGAACTCCTTCCATCCATCCCTCGTCACCACTGTTATTAATTGAATTCATAATCGTTATATTACACATTGATAAATTAAATAATCACTCCAGTTTCTACACTTGGGAGCCGACAAGTATTACGTGATGCGAAATGGTACACATTGATAGAATTGAATGATTTTTGGATAAATTTCGACGGTTCATTTGCCGCGTTAGCTTATTATAGCGCGAGCGCGCGCGTTAAATATGTACGTGACGCGCGCTAGGTATCGTCGTAATGTCATCGCGGCTTCCAGTTATGCTTGAGAAAATTGGGCTAAATTTTGTGTCATTAAGGGCGCAATTGGCAGGAGTGGTATGACCCGGCTTAAAGAAAAGAATCGAGACATAAATTCCACATGGGCGCAATCAATTCAACCAGAATAGATGAACTTGATGAAAAACTTGATATCTCTATAATATCTAGCAGATCATAAACTTTGGCGGCATTTATATGGTGTTTCGATGGCGGTATCTCGATGGCATTTCATACTACTCCACGAATACAACGCCCAGTGTATATAGCAAAACAGACCTGTCGCTGAAAACTGCAAATCTTTGATTAGCGTTGGATTCGCAATCTTCCGGGGGGCTTGTACTTCTGAAAATTCTACAGATTGATATTCTTCCATCGACTAATTGCCAGTCATTGCAAAATGGGGGGAGCAAAAGGTGGCGTCCAAAGTAACCGACACATGTCGTTGAGAGGTGATGACTAAACCTGTGCTTACAGATGAAATGGTTCCAAGAAAGTTGGATGCTGCTATATCTCGCAATTTGTTTATGTCTGTCGTTACTTGCAATGATCGTCTGTCTATCATGTCAAATAGTGTCAGACAAACTTTCTGAAATATCAATAGCATAGAGAAATAGAAAAATGTGATCTAGTTTTGATACTCCAATACACGTCTCGATTTGGTTCAAATCATTAATCAAAAGCCGAGAAGATATAAACATATCTCGGGATATTGCTAAGTTAGAATCCAGTAGAGTAACAACCTTGACAAGCTGCTTGCACCAGACCATCTGTAAATGATCGGGCGAAACACCGACACTCGGTATGCACGTTGACAGCACGTTGATAACACTGTCACCTCCTGTTAACGATCACGTTAACCACTGTGAATAGCTGTTAGCAAGCATTGCTACCAACTGGGTAAGTAGAAACTGTCAAGAACTGTGTTATCAACACCTATCATGTTAACACAGATGGTGACAGTTGATGAGATCATAATAACACAGATGGTGACAGTTGATGAGATATTCACCGTTAATTATGGTGTGATGCGGTTGTACCATCGTGTCACGAATACCACTACCAATAGACACAAACACTTTCTCAGTGAATATTGACGGGTTTTCGTACACGTAATCGTTCCAATCCCTGTAATTTCCACGTTTGTAATCAGCCAAGAGGAGGAGAGAGTGAGAGAAAGGGGAGGAATCGGGTGAAAGGATGGGAAAATTGGGGAGCATTGAGGAAGTGTGGGAGGAAGGGGAGAGAAAGGGGGGGGGGGGGGTTTGGGGGGGGGGGGGGNCAGAGAGAGAGTTTGGGAAGGAAGGGGAGAGAGAGGAGGAGTCCTAATATGCACAGATGGATTGGAGGGGATATATGGTAAAATGTCAAAATGGGGATGTTCAAACAATGACAGAGCCATTGTTTGAACATCCACTAGTTAAAGACAAAAGCGCTTTATAAAGAAAGGATTCCAATAAAATATTACCTTGCGGTCGCAAGAGAGTTATTATCAACTCCATTCACAATATAATGGAGTGAATGTGACGTGCATGTGACTATGTGACCATGCTATGCGATATTCACAGCTAGCTGCTATTATTCTATATATGGAATAATGATAAGCCTCATGTTCTAGAAGTTAGAGAGGAGTAGAGTTGCACACTGCACAGTTGTTGCCAAAGGTGTGACGCGTCATGTCATCATGCATCATTAATTGAATGGTGAGGACCTTCTACTGATCATAAATACACAACTGTTGCTTTGAAATGAGCCTAATTAAATAACTTTATTATTGTTGTGAGCGATATGAGTTATGAATGACTGAATTCTGAGAAAATATGAACATGACGTGTATACTGTATAGCCATTAAAAAGCCTGGTGTTGTTATTTGTAGCACAAGAGAATAACCTGTAGAAGGAGTTCATGTTCCACTCCAAGTTGAATGGAGGTTTACTGTGTGGCGTGGAGAGAGTCAGTATCACGTCCACCGTGTCTCTATCGAAATCAGGGTGTAGGAATACCGATCTGGCAACCAGCCCGCCCATGGAGTGCCCAATGAGTACCACCTGTGAGTGAGGGCTGGAGTCACGTGATCTGGAGAACATGGCAACGCTCTGGTACCCAAGAGTGGCGTAGTGTGACTTCTGCTGCTTTTCTATTCTGATACATACAACGCAACTTTGGGTGTTCTGAAAGTTGAACAATCCTCCCATTGCACTATTGTAGCACTATATTAGAGTTGCTCGCTTATCCTAACCTTGGTTGGGTGAGAGTAGATGTTGAGTATACTCCGTATAGCAGCAACAACATACTCAGACTGGGTGTACAGCAACCCTCCGTACAACCCAGACAACTCCTCATTGAAGTCCACGGTGAAGTAGTTGAAGTGGTGAGCTTTGCGTAGATCGTGATACATACGGTACGACATTGAGGCAAGGGATCGAACCTGCGGGACAACAGTATAGACAACTCAATGTAGCGACAACGTGTAGCGACGGCAACAACCCGGTAAACTCTGTGGTCTGTGGTCTGTGGTCTGTGGTCTGTAAGCGTGGCGTTCAAATGATAGTCCACTTATTATTTATCCCATCCACTTCATCACCCCCCAACTTGAACACAAAACAATATGCTTTATGCGTTACAAAATGATCACGACACGTTACACCGCGATGGAGCTACGTTACATGATATATAACGACGTGATATTACAGACACGCTGTAACGAAATAAAAGTGAAAACAAACCTGCTTGTAGCACGTAACACGGTGATCCAGACACGTTACAATATGATTGAAACACGTTCAAAGGGGGTCATGATGACAACACGACGTGATTACAAACCTGTTTGTAGCACCCAGCATTCCCAGGGAGAAATAGGACGGGGATACCGTTGAACTTGCCGTGTCTCAGGGAGTCAGCGTACTCCCCCTCGCCGTACACGTAGAGTGAATACTTTGGAGTCGGGGCATTCTCAACGGGGACTGAAATGGATTATATATGTAGAGGTGGTGAGTAGCTCAACCGCGTCCCTACACGTGACTTTGACAGTTTGACTTACCACAATCTCTCAACAGTTTCCGCAAACAGAATATTACAGTAACTTATCATTGGAATTCACCATTGTCATTTCACATTGTCATTTGCATCTTTCTCATCAGTCTAACTCACCACTTACCCACTCTTTACTCTAGCTCACTGATTACTCACCACTTACCAGGAATGTACACCACTCACCAGGAATGTACTGAGGTTGTTGGAACATGTAAGTCATCTGACATGGGTTGGCCGGTACATTCAGTAGGGCGACGAGACCCGCAACAAACCCGTACATGACAAACACAACTGCTGATACTGTTATAACTATGACAGGATACTTCACTTGCAATGACGTCATGCTGCCCTCCTAGAATGGGGATGTGGGGGTGACACAGGGTTAGGATTAGGATAGGGTCAGTATCAGGGATTTCATTAAAGTACCATGTGTAAAAAATCGTTATTTTGAGGAACACGGTTTTAGGAATCTTAATAAGGATGGGATGGAGTAATGTTCTCTTGAGCGTCTACAGTAAATGAGTGGATCAGGTTTTAGCACAATTATAGCTTGAATAAAATAAAAGTTGAAACAAGCTGATGTAATCACATTTAACATCGCTATCCCAAAGTAACTCATATAATCACCCTCTCTTCCCATCCCTCTCCCAGTGTCCTCTTCACCCTCTCCCCCAGTGACAACTCCCTCATTCCCTCCTTCTCCTCCAACCTAACCCCCGAGATCCGCTCATACCACACCGGGGAGAGCTCATCGTGGGAGTGGCACACCAACTCGGAGCAGTCCACTACCAGCCTGCTCCCAAATAGTGGACAGTCCGTGACCAGTGACTCGTATTCACCCCCCTCCCCACACACGTTGAACCCCCACTTCTGGTGTATGTCCAGGAAATGTGGCAGCAGCTGGTCAGCTGTCCGTCCCACATGGTCCTTGTTCAGACCCATACTCGCCACCTTGATAATCCGTATCTCCAGCCCATGCCGCAACATATCCCGGAGTAACGCCTCCTGTTCCCGCCGCCAGAGTGGCGCCAAGCTGACGAGCCCAAGCCGCGCGCACACCTCCTCCACCCTGTTTTTCTGATAAGTTGAGAATATAGCGCCACTGCACACCGCGGTGCACCCCGTCACCTGCCTCACCTCTGATAACAAGTTATAGAGATCCTCCACCTCGTCACCTGGCGTGGCGGTGTACTCCAGACCCTGTGACAAGGGCGTGCCGGTGATGGCGTGCTGGTACAGGGGCACGCCCAGTGCACGCGCCACGTGCGTTACCACGTTACACCCCACACTCTGATACATGAAACTATCTAATTCGTGGGTGTGGGGTGGGGGTGTGAGGTGTGCCATAGCGACAATTTCGTGCTGTGCCGCCACGCAGTGCAGAATAGAGTATGTGCTGTCCTTCCCTCCGCTGAGCAGTGCGACCACTCTGTGCGATGTGGCGGGAGTGACGGGAGCAGTGGGAGTGGTGGGAGCAGTGGGAGGGGTGGGAGCAGCGGGAGGGGTGGGAGCAGTGGGAGGGGTGGGAGTGGTAGTCATGTTGATGGAGTAGTTCTCGCTAGTTCAGGGACTGCTCATATTAACATCTGTCATGAGAAAGATGGGTTAGCGATGACATATAACACACAGGGCATCAGATACATCATAGTAGAGACTCGCTTTGAGAACAAAAAATGGTTAATGGTCACGGTAAAAATCACGAGTGAAATTAAAATGGCCCACAAATCTGATTGTATATGGTAGTGTTGTAAAGTTTAAGCTTTTAAGTGATTCTATTTTCAATCAAAATGATTCTGCTCAATTCCAGTCCCATTTTCAAAGTTATAAAAACATTTCCACGGTTCTGACTTCTGATTGTATCAAAAATGTATCCTATAATAGATAGGATAATGATAGTAAGATAGTAATAGAAAACCTGCCAAGTGGGCGGCAGCAGAAAACAAATTTAAAAGGACAGTCGACAGTAACACGTCATTTACTTGATGCATGAAAAAGAATGCATACAGAGCAGCCAACACTCACAATGTGAGTGTGCATTCTTTTTCATGTTCGAAACCAGCACCTTATGTCCGTATCATACATCTCAGCTCGTCCTAAGCAGACTCTTGATAACGTGTATACTGAGCGACACTTCCCCTTACTTCAACCTTTGTCAACTTGGCATGTGACTGTCCATCACGTGACGTCATATTATCACGCGACCTCATCTCGTCCTCTGATTTGTTGTTGCTAGGGCAACCCCAACCACCACCTCCCGGAGTCTCGAGTTGGAAAACATCCTGCAGAAAGGGAAATTTTGGATTTCATTGACTTCAAAATAAATCTCGACCAAGAAGCTACGTGTTTCAGTTTCGGTCGGATCAGTCATATTCCCCAGAGGTATTCTGAATTCTCTCCCTTCTTTTACTCTTTTACTCTCTTCCCTTTAAAATTTTCTTACCGTCTCGCCCCCCGTTCCCCTCCTCGTGGCAGCTCCGGCTGTCTAGAGCCAGGCAGTATCCCTCTCGGGAAAATCCTCTTGTGGGCCTTTCAGGTCCAGGCTCTCTTTATAAAAAGATCAGTCATAATCGCACAAGTTGTGTTGATGTGGGAGTAATTTAAGCTGTAATATCGACTTCCGTGAAATTTATGTATGATTTAATTTCTAATCAATTTATGTGGTACATCTAACGAGGAGAAAAGGACACTGAATATTGACATATTGACCCATAATAACCCTTGTCCCCGATCTTAGCCACCCTTCCCCGTAAATCCCCAAATTTCGTTCATTCATAACTTTGACACCTCAAATTGGACCATTGACTGATCAGAATCACTGGATATTAATGATTCTCTACCCTTCTCCCCACTCTTCACCACCTTTCCCGCTGAATTTTACAGATCCATCAGTTCCCATCAGTACCATGACTAGCCGATACAAGTAAGAACCGCTATTTGAAATCATTGATTGAAATTTGAATACAATTAATATTATCAGAAAATTATTTTGCATCAATTACTACCACTAAATCCCGATAAGCCATTCCATCGGCTAAACAGTACCTAGTAAAGAGATTACTCTTCGGCAACGACAACAACGTATGAGTATTCACCATCTTCAGTGAAACACTTCTCTTCTCCATTGATGCTACAGCAAGCTTGTACAGTTGATGCTTTTCCTGGAACACTTATTGCTAGGTCAGGGTCATGGCAGACTCCTGCCCATCTCTCCTCTCCATGCGTATCTGTTCCCTTGATTGCACCATCATCTTCTTCTGGTTGACCGTCTCCTGTCCACAAATCAAATTTGTAGCCTGTGCTGGCAACCAAGTAGCTGAAGTCTGTGAATTCGGTTACCACACCACCATAGGTATATTGAGCCACTTCTTCACTTCCTTTGCCAGGGAAAGAATTATCTCCATCTTCAGTAAGTTCAATCATTACAAGGTAGTCGGATCCATCGCCAGCAGTACCAGGTTTATATGCACCATCAGGTGGAGCTTGACCGTCAGCCTTCACGGTGATGTAGTTATCCTGGGCTCCAGCTTGAACAAGTAGGAGGAGCAGTAGTGGGAGGGATTTACATGGAGAGACCATCTTGAATTGTTCAATATCAGTTGTGACTTACTCAAACAGTGTGAAGTTGGACAAGAGGGAACTTCTTAAATGATCCTACTGATCGAATGAATAAATGCACGTTATTCCGCGATGCATTATCAACTGTCAAAATAAGCAAAGGAAAGAAAAATATGATTTCCATTGAAGCCGAGGATTCTGCTGAACATAAATGATCAGAAATTTAGCGACCGCCATGAGGCAGCAAGGTAAAGTATTTTTGGAGAGTAAAATTTTGTTTATTCGTACGCACTATAATTAACCTTAAAAGGAGCATACACGCCACACGGAGCACATTTATACACGGAGCATTCATTCAATGATGACAGATTTG
This sequence comes from Beroe ovata, assembly GCA_946803715.1. Lineage (NCBI taxonomy): Eukaryota > Metazoa > Ctenophora > Nuda > Beroida > Beroidae > Beroe > Beroe ovata. Next base: position 15,656 of record CAMPET010000219.1, on the reverse strand, counting down.
TATTATAAACGCTGGAGTCTTTGATTGATATTTAATTTTTACGTACTCTTATTCTTCGGTAGAATAACGTAAGGGAAAATTGTCAAATTCTAGAGAAATGCCCAGTGCTTGATGCTCATCTATGCTATCCCTTCTCCAATACTTTTTCGTAAAACGAAAATGTGATTGAAATAGCCTAGCTGACATTTTCCCTCCCCAGTGGGTAGGAAAAAGTTATAATATGATATCAACATAGTTTCAATTGGGGCTGAATAATTGGGATGCAATCATCGAATGGACATATAATTTTGGTTTCGTGGGTTTTAAATGGTCCTTTCAAAAAGTGAATTGGTTGATCTGTTTGGGAGATTCACCAGATCCGGGCATGTCGGCAGTCGGCTTTTAACTTAGTTTGTGCTTAGGCATTCTACTTCGGTGACAACAGAGTGGTCTGTGCAGAACCCCTCGGTTCGTATTGCTTGTTCATCACGCGGTATAGCAGAGATCTCCGCCGTGTTCGCCAGGCTATAGGCTTGACCAGTACTCCAGTACAAACAGATAATCAATAAAGGAATCAATTAAGGAAGCTAGAGTTGAGGTGGGAGAACCGACCATCAAGTACCTACAAGCTCATTATTCAGCTAAATCACCAATTGCTATGAAATTTTTGTTGTTTTGTTTTCTAATGGTTATTGTGCTGTGATAGAAGTTTCAAGTTGACCGTACAGTCGATATTCTGCTAACTCAAAGTTAGATGATGTGGAAGTAAGCTTACTTGAATAAAAGAGAAAAACAATTAGTGAAATTGATCAAAATTTTACTCTTCTTACAGTTCACACCCCCTATACCAATAATACCTCCACATACTCACATACAAAAAATAAGGGCCCTGCCTTCTGCCATGTATTTGAGCAGCGCCTCAGATGTGAAATACCTAGCAGTAAATCCGAAATTCGCCACTTTTGCATTGATACCAGGGCCAATATTTTTCTCCAAATCACCTTTTCAGCTTAGCAAAAAGGCATTAGAGGATTGATAGCAGAGATGAGCTCAGTTGTCGCCGTTCTCTGGAATTCGAGAATTCCACACCGTTCCTCTTACCGGAAAATTGGAATAAGCCAATAAAATATGCTGTCAATCAAAGAGTGCCGTGTCAAGAGTCATGTGCTATGCTCCGTTTAATGTGAAATGTGTGTATTAATAATACTCTCCTCACTGGTGCCTCATGGCGGTCGCTAAATGACATATCATTAATTTTCTGCGGAATCCTCGGCTTCAATGGAAATCATATTTTTCATAGGTAATATAACTTCAAAAGGACATCTTTCTTTTGGTTATTTTGACAGTTGATAATACATCGCGGAATAACGTGCATTTATTCATTCAATCAGTAGGATCATTTAAAAAGTTCCCTCTTGTCCAACACCACACTGTTTGAGTAAGTCACAACTGATATTGAACAATTCAAGATGGTCTCTCCATGTAAATCCCTCCCACTACTGCTCCTCCTACTTGTTCAGGCTGAAGCCCAGGATAACTACAGCACCGTGAAGGCTGACGGTCAAGCTCCACCTGATGGTGCATATAAACCTGGTACTGCTGGCGATGGATCCGACTACCTTGTAATGATTGAACTTTCAGAAGGTGGAGATAATTCTTTCCCTGGCAAAGGAAGTGAAGAAGTTGCTGAATATACCTATGATGGTGTGGTAACCGCATTCACAGACTTCAGCTACTTGGTTCCCAACGCAGGCTACAACGTTGATTTGTGGACAGGAGACGGTCAACCAGAAGAAGATGATGGTGCAATCAAGGGAACAGATACGCATGGAGAGGAGAGATGGGCAGGAGTCTGCCATGACCCTGACCTAGCAATAAGTGTTCCAGGAAAAGCATCAACTGTACAAGCTTGCTGTAGCATCAATGGAGAAGAGAAGTGTTTCACTGAAGATGGTGAATACTCTTACGTTGTTGTCGTTGCCGACCCTCTTGCAACCAGCTGGGGAAGATATTACACAATCAAAAACGAAGGACAAGCTCCACCTGTTGGTGCATATAAACCTGGTACTGTTGGCGATGGATCCGACTACCTTGTAATGATTGAACTTTCTGAAGATGGAGATAATTCTTTCCCTGGTAAAGGAAGTGAAGAAGTGGCTGAATATACCTATGATGGTGTGGTAACCGCATTCACAGACTTCAGCTACTTGGTTGCAAGCACAGGCTACAAATTTGATTTGTGGACAGGAGACGGTCAACCAGAAGAAGATGATGGTGCAATCAAAGGAACAGATACGCATGGAGAGGAGAGATGGGCAGGAGTCTGCCATGACCCTGACCTAGCAATAAGTGTTCCAGGAAAAGCATCAACCGTACAAGCTTGCTGTAGCATCAATGGAGAAGAGAAGTGTTTCACTGGAGATGGTGAATACTCTTACGTTGTCGTCGTTGCCGAAGAGTAATCTCTTAACTAGGTATTGTTTAGCCGATAGAATGGCTTATCGGGATTTAGTAGTAGTAATTGGTGCAAAATAATTTTCTGATTACTGTAATTGTATTCAATTGATGTTATCAAATAGCGGTTCTTACTTGTATCGGCTAGTCATGGTACTGATGGGAACTGATGGATCTGTAAAATTCTGGGGGAAAGGTGGTGAAGATAGGGGACAAGGGTTAAGAATCAATAATATTCAGTGCTTCTGATCAGTCAGAGGAAAGCCATGCACCCATTTCTTCTTGTAAGACGTATCTTATCAAAAGATAATACAGGGTGTGTCAAGAATAAGTGGAGAAAAGTAAACATCCATATTATCTGTATGCTCTACAGCAGAAACTCCGACGTTTTTGGAGATAACTTGATGAAATTTTCAGGATCTGTTCTGGAATAGCTGACGGTTGTTAACGTCCGCATGTTGACGTATGGACTGATAAGTTTCAAGTCGCTACAGTTGCACTCAACTCATGCAATTATTTTCGCAAACAAGTGAGAAATTCCAATTTGAAATGTAAGAATCGTTAAGGGACGTATATGAATATTGAATGGAAAACTCGCCATTTCCCACTATCGGTACCCCGCCAAACTTCCCCACAATCACTCCAATACTCACCCCAGGGCTCACTTTGACAGCGCATTTCCCACCCAGGTTGATCACATGACCGTCTCGTGACCTAATCAGCAGATTTCTCCCCTTCATTCCATCACTCCCGCCTGACAAAGTGAACTAAGAAGTTAGAAAAAAACATACCTAGGTAAAAATTATGTTATGCGAAAATTGACCAGCAATAAATACTGATAGAAATCATGCCTGACACATATCCTGCCAATTTTTTCTAATTTTCACTTTTTCAGTGCTTTCATACACAAAAGTTTCATACAAAAAGTTTCATCAGTAGTTAATCTCACCGTTGACGCCGTAAGGAGCCGTGGAGCGCCGTTCAGTCAGGCAGCAAAGTGTGAGGTTTTTCCTAAATCTCAACTTTCTGACCAGACCATCGCCTCCAGGGTGCAAACCAGATCCACCGGACCCATGCCGTAGTGAAAAGTGGTCTACAATAACAGGGTACCTGGTAGTGGTCACAATGGTAACCCTCATCAATATTCATAGTAAGAAGGGGTATAATTATATTATCATCTGCATGGTAACAATGCTTGTCTCACCGTGTTTCTATAATCTCGGGATCAGTTATCCGAGTGTTGGTCATGTGTGTGTGCACGCCGGACCTGCCAGTCCACGTGGGCCCCGCCCCAGCCCCTCCCCCCACCGTCTCGTAATAACCACCCTCCTCCTCACTCCCAAACGTTATGTTGTTCATGCAGCCCTGCACGTGGATTATACTTGACAGTGTCACGCTGCCGTGCCGCTGCACTGAGAGAGCGTG
>CAMPET010000218.1:107982-119388 GCA_946803715.1 Beroe ovata | reverse complement strand
TGTACCTGTCCAGGGGGTCGATCTACACACGCATCTCTATTTTCAGAGGGACAGCGGCCTACATCGCACGCCTGGCATCCAAACAACTGATTCTGCGTGTCCTCTCTCACTCCTAAACAAGGAGAATTCCGCAATGGGTGTCATATGACAAAAATAATGAATCCTTGAGCCCCAGCAATTTGGCGTAGGGTGCAACTTCAATGATCAAATTCTAGCTAGAGTGATTTCACTACAGTGATTTCACTACAGCGACCTCACTACAGCGACCTCACTACAGTGACCTCACTACAGTGACCTCACTACAGTGACCTCACTACAGTGACCTCACTGCAGTGACCTATCAGATATATCCCAAACCTCGCTCACACGCAGCACACTCATTCCCTTTGATGTATAATCCAGCGTCACACTTAGCTGAAAATATCGAAATATGAAAATTCAAACCATCAAACCAACCTTTCCAAATGATATTCTAATCTACTCAATACTCATCCAATTAATCTACTCATAAAATGGCACTCCAACCCGATGTTCTGGGTGTTGGGATTACTCACGATACACTATCACAGGGAACCGCGGCTTGTCATAAACGGAGAAAAGAGAAAGATGTCCATAACTTCCACTTTCGGTGTTAAAGACTATCCTTCCTCCAACTACAGAAAGCACGGTTCGAGATGTGATTCCGCCAACACATCCGGACCAATCAACTTCCGTGAGAACAGGAGACTGAAAACAATATATTTTCGTGAATCCGTATTGTGTCACAGTTGTGTGAATCGTTTCACTATCTTGTCAATTAATGACAATAGCGTTCTACCGATCGTACAAATTCATGGAATAGGTATATGAAATAAAATCCCGTGGAACCCACAGAACCGCCTAAAAGATACAACCACAGTAAACAAACCCATATTAAACCGACACAAGATACAGAGCTATCTTCATTAGCGAAGGAGATAGTCAGACTTATCGTGCTGGTGTCAATGACTGGGAAGCCCTCATCACCCAGTACTTTGAATTTGACGGACTTTGGCTGACTCTCGAAATAGGGAATCCCTCCCTCATACCCCACCGGTTCGTCATAGGAGATTTTCCATCCTGCGGAGATAGCGGTGTAAAGAGAGGCATTCTCTGGATTGGAGGGGAGGGGGGGTTGGGGTTATAAAATATGTTACGGAGAATTGGAGAGTGGATATAAATGAAGGGGGACTTTAGTTATCCATCGTATTCATCTTAAAATTGCTAAGAATTCTACCACATTTTGCATCTCATTCGTTTGATTGACACACAAAAGAGCAACTGTAGTATTCGAGTGAGAATTATTTGAGAATATAGGACACTAGGTCGGCAGACACTCGGTACTCGGCGGCGAAAACAAGGGTGGGTGAGTATCATTTGAGTATAAAATGCACTCACTCAGTGCCTCAAAGCTGAGGAGCCGTCTCTCGTGAACCTGGAACTCCTCAGAAACCGACTGATGACCCGCGCCACTATTAGTAGTATCCATCACACCCGCCTCACATACAAACTCTGCTGTTTCTATACCGAAGTAGGAAACCTTCACACCTTCCGCTGTGCCCTCAAACTGATAGTCACTACTACCAGAATCACAATTTCCAGCAGAGAAAGTGTCCGAGGTAAACTGGAATAAGCACGGTGTCCCTGCTCCATATCTGGGTGTTATCTGGAGGGCGGTGTTTTCCGATGGCGAGAGTCCAGTAATGGTACACTCCCCTACATGCATCTCTACTTCATTGTTGTAAGTCGGAAAGAAATTCACTCCTGTCGTGAGAAGACCTGCAAAATACAAAGTATCATGAATCAAAGTCATTATACACTGTATTATTGCACTGTAGAAAATGATAAAGCTGAATCCTTATACGGAGCCATGTATTGATTTTTCTGTCCACCAAATACTTTTTTTTTCGAGATATACGGTAATTGTAATGAATGTGAAGAGAGCCAATTATATTTTTCGAGATATCTCATATCAGGAATTGCTGGAATATGAAGGGAGAGTGTGATGTCTGATCTCACTTGTGCCGATATGAACTTGATGACGGACACCTGAATCTTGATGTCCCTGGGGGCACACGGGGACATAAAGACCATCATAGAATTATTGGATCATAACAATGAAAACTCAGTCAGTCAAGCTGGTCTAGAAAAAGTCGCAGCAAACTTTCATTGTGGATGATTAAGATTTAAACCCATGCCAAAGTTCAGTCCATATTTTCGGTGTCTGTAAAGCAAGTTCATCTCGATTTGATTTGAGATTAGATCAAAACCAAACAATTTCATTAGCTGTCGATAACCAAACAATTTCATAACTGTCGATTGAGTGCGGTATAACTCAAATTGAGAGAAGTTGTTTGGTTTTTTGTGTGCGTGTGTCATGAAGTTGTAAAGTTTGAAATTCAACGTGAAATTGAAAAGGGGATCATATCATATTGAGAAGCGTGGCGAAATAGAAATGTCGATCAGCAACACTGAGCAATATCTTCGCCGACAATCGAGTTGTACCACCAGGTGATACTGACGTCACACTTGTACCCGTCATTGGTATCGAGAATTGTGGATCAAAGACCAATAAGAATCGAGAATTGTGAATAATCTGACCAATAGGAATCGAGGATTTTGGTAAACCCTGGATCAGCTGTCCAATGGGAATCGAGAATTTTGGTTAACCCTGGATCAGCTGTCCAATAAGAATCGAGAATTAAGGCAAACTGGCATATGGGGGACAATGGAGCAAGGATATTGGCGGAAATTCAGCCAATAGAATTGCTCCATTCCACAATGATTCCCAGGTGTCACGTGACAAGGGTTATGAAGAAGAAGGAGAGAGGGGGAGGAATCCTTTCACAATAGAACAATAGCCTCCCCCACACACACACATTTTATAGGATGTCAGATTTACACACGGCTCCAATAAGGCAGGAACCACTCAAAAACAATCTCATACAGTAGTTGGACAATCGGGTGAGAGAGAGAGTGTGACGGAACGGGGGGAGCGTCAAATAGGGGAGGGTAGGAGAGAAGAATGGGAGAGAGACTGAGAGGGAGGAGGGGGCGGATAAAAAGAGGGAGGGAGAGGAGAGGAAGAGAGGGAGGGAGGCAGAGAGGAGCGGAAAATAGAGGTAGCCAATGACCACAGCGGCTAAAGAAGTCAAACACCACCGTCCACCGTATATACTGGACAGGTGTCAGGTATTGTGTGGGTTAATTGCGTGTGTATGGGATATCGTTTTGTCAAGATATTTAAATTGGGGGATATCGGGGCAGAAAGATGAACCAGCTGTCTGACCATTCCTCAATAATGTCTCATAGGGGAAATGGTGAAAAGCTGGATTCGGTTATATCCTAGTTCTCATTTATTTATCACTGCTCCTTTATAATCTGAAACCCAAACTCCCTACACAATATCATTCAACAGGGGTTGTGTATCATGTTGTGTACTCAAGTTGAAACTTTGAATATTATAAACTTACCGTATTATAAACTACACCAATCAGAATTCCGAAAAGGGACAGCGTGACACACGATCCGACCAATCAGAGAAGGGAATCGGTTACTCATCTGGATGAGTAGAGATCGGTATAACAGTTGTGTTTTCCTTAGTTTTGGTTTTCTGAGCGACAAACAAAACCTCATTTTCAAAAATAAACCCCTGTATTTCGTCCCCATCGCACCACCTGATTCCGAAGTTTAGATAAAAAAGCTGTTTTTGAACAAATCGCAATATGAGTGCTCACCCATACGGAGACTACCGGACAAGCCCAATATCTGATAGATACACACAGCTGGCCTTCCTACTTGTTTCTCAATCACAAGGCAAAGTGAGTTAACAAAGCGCACTTGTCAAAAACATTATAGAGCTGATACTAAGATCAGAAATTAGACGAAAAGTTTTTGGCCAATTTTCATGTAAGCAGCATCGATTCTTATGTGATTTTGGACGCTGAATCGATCGCAGACTGAATTTCGGCCCTATCTTGCTTCCCTGAGGCTCTGTCTGTCTCCTGAATAAGGAGTATTTATCGAAGGCTTAACTGGAATTTTCGCCTATTTCTCGATGAGCTAGCTCAAAAATTCGTTCAGATTCGGATTTTACGTCAAAAAATAGGCCAGGAACACCTATTACGAGTTATCGTACGGAGAAAATTTCTTTGACCCATCTGGTGCGTCCCATTGATTTTCGTGTTTTGCAGTTAATGCTTCCTACAGGTTTGAAATCGTGTTTTGGGCGTGGTTCCACGGCGCCTATGGAATCTGCATGATCATCAAAAGGGTTGATACTTGCAGTCTGAGAGGAGGAGAGATGATTTGGTGAAAAATTGACGTCCTAAGTACCCGTTTAGTCTTCATTAAAGACCTTCAAAAAAGGAGTTCAAAAGTGTGGACATCATCGATTACATTTTCCATCGATACTGGGATCAGAAATTTGACGAAAAGTTTTTTGGCCGATTTTCACGTAAGTACCATCGATTCCTATGTAATTTTGACCGCTGAATCCATTGCCGACCGAATGGAGGCTCTATCTAGCTTCCCTGAGGTGCTGTCTGCTCACATGAAAGATATTCGATTTCAGTGTCTAGTCTATCATATCTCTATCAAACTGGTACCATACTGGTACTTAACTGGTATCATACTAAACTGGTAGCGAATCTGTGAATACACTGTAATGATATCTTACCGGAACTTCAGTCAGTTAGTCGTGAGGAGGAAGAAAAGAGGCGGATCAGGAGAGAGAGGAACAAGGTGGCAGCTACCAAGTGTAGGGAGAAGAGACGAGCGCATTCAGTCCTGGTGAGACGAGAATTCGATGAGGTGAGATTGAAAAAACACTCTTTCCGGTAGAGTCGAAACGTGATTATCTGTGAAAAAAGTGATTATCTGTTAAAGTGGAAAGTGTTTCAGTCAAAAGGTGAATTTTTGAACCGGATAACTTTCCAAATATTTCAGGTCCAAGCCGCCACAAGATGTTTAGAAGAGGAGGTGGCTGCTTTGAAGAGGAAAAGAGATGAACTAACTAGGTAAAAGGAGGGAGAACCTCCAATTGAAAAAAATGACACCCTCCTTTTTATTAGCTCAACCATCACTCACTCTTTTACAAAATGTTTCTGCATGATGTCGAATTGTTCGCCCCTTTTCACTCACCTTCCACCAGGGTACTCGAAGGACACGCCTGCCGCCAAAGTCCATCAGCACGATCATTGACAGAACATCGCGTTACATCACACGCAACGCCACGCGGGACTCACGCAACGTCACGCGAGTCTCACGCAATGTCACGCAATGGTCACCAGGGGACTGCAGTCTCACTGCAGCGTACTGTGACCGGTCTCGACGCTACAGCTTTGCCTTTCCGCCTGTGAGCAGATTGTAGTTCGTACAATAACAAGTTTCTGGATTATTCTTAAATAGAATTTCACGGGAGTGTCTTAGTTGCTAAGGTACAGAGATGGCATTCTCCAGAAGATTATATCATACATTGCTGTTCCTGGTGAAATTTGAAATATCATTTTCCAGGTCCCATCCAAGCTCTTGCCAGAGAATGCCGGGAACAGCCGCTTTCTTCATCAAAAACGAAGCAGATCTGTAATAGGAAAAGTTTAACCCTCCGAGTTACAGTGTTCTCCCTTTGCAGGAAATCTCATTTGTTACAAGATGTTGGTTAAACTTGGACAATTTGAGTGCTAACTTTGATTTTTATTGCGATGTTTTGTGACTCGAATCACGTATACACTATGATTCCCCTATCATAGTCTGACAAGAACAATGAATTAGAGACTAATAAGCAATGTAATTCTTGCTCCTGAAGCCCAACTCATTTCCCAGAACATTCCGGAAACCCAGTTCATTCTGGAGTGCTTTTTTCTCGCCAAGTTGACACGGCGCTGGTGTCATCACTTCATGCATCAAGATGTCATCACTCCGCATGAACTCGATGATCTCACTGTATTATAACCGTACAACATATAACGTCAAAATAGGCGCACATTAACGCTCAATTTAGCGATCAGTGCTTTATACAAAGTAAAAAATTGCGGTTGTTTTGTGGCTTCCCCTTCAGAATTAGGGCTGGTCCTATTTTAGGTTTAGGCTAATTTCCCAGGACAAAACTATTCGATCTTTATATAAGTTAGTTTTGATTGTGGACTTCGTTTTTTGAGTGTTGGATGATCCTTATAGGTTGTGGGTAGTAGCCCTTATCAAGCTTGAAATTACTTCCAACTTATCTACATAGAAAAGAAGTAAGTCCTATATAGTCTAGAGTTTGATCTAGGTTACAATCTAGGTTACTTTGATCTAGGTTACAATCTAAGTTACAATTAAACAAATACCGGATGAGATCACTTACTTACGAATTACACTCTCTCATCTTCTCCGATAGTATCAAGGCGTGTCAAGCTCTCCGCATAATTGGCTTGTTGCCAGGGCAACCCACTCCCATTCTCTCGCCTAGCAACACCGGGCGCGCTTCAAGAACATGTTGTCAAAAACGCGCAATACAGCGAAGCCGCACAACATGTTGCAGCTTTCACCACCTAGTTGAGTCTGATATCCATATTATACGAGTACTACTAGCGCAGAAATTTTCCTGGTACACGTAGAATTTGCGTGTATCCATGGTGATATGTATGTATGTATGCTATGTTTGTTATTTCGGTAATCGCGCTGACCAGTGACCACGTGCTGATTTTGAATTTTGGTTCTAATTATTTCAATTTGACGAACAAACTGCAGACGAAGTTCTAAAAATAGATCTCTCTCCGTTTGAAAAAGCGTGCGTGTGTGCGTGGGTTAAGTCACGATGACATCATCTTGACTGTAACTCTGATGATATGTTCACAGAGCGGTAGGGATTTGACATATCTGGATATATGCTGACGTTTCTGAATCCTCGGTGTGCTTGAAAAAAGTATACTACTCTTCGCAAGCAATGCAGATTTGGTCAAGCTTTCTAGTTTACTGCTCCTGAGCGACGTTTTACTTTGCAGTTGGTCTAGTAGCTGTGAATTGTTTGGCTGTCGTTCTACCTCGCGGTATATGATATTCATAATCACGTTACATTTTTGTGTTTTCATTTTTCATATCCCGTATACTACTACCGCAGTGTAGGGCTTTACACAAAAAGGACATGTAAGGAGCGGTAGGGGGAAGCCATGTCATCAAATGTTGCGTCAAATGTTAAAAACTTCCCGCGAATCTCCGAGCTCCGTAACTAATAACTATAGTGTGTATAATAAAGTGGATAGTTAGGTCACTTTTTGATTGAGTACAGGTTGTAGTTTTTTCGAACGAATCGATTGTTGAATTCATTGTTGATCATAACTTTGATATTTGAAATGAAATTCGTGATTATTTCTAACCTCCCAAATTGTAGGAAACAACAAAAAAACAACATGTCAACCCACCTCCTCCTTCTCTCCCTTCTCCTCTCCACACTTCTCCTTGTGGCTCATTCCATCATCTGTAGCAAATCTCCGCCTATCCATCACAAGAGGACCCTAACCCGAGACCGGGTGACGGGCGAGGAAAAGCCCCAGACCCTCGTCACAATCTCGCTCGGACTTAAGGAAACAGCGTGTTTTTCCCTGAAAAGTACGTGGCAGTTAGAGGGGGAGGTCTACGGGATTTCGTTGGATAATGTGAAGAGTATCCTACAGTACAAGAACTCTTACCTATTTGGGATTCCGAAAACGGATGTCAAGTGTATCTGTGATTGTCCGGGAGCCGAGGATTTCTGTAACCCAAACACGGACACGTGCAAAGACAGCAAATACACACCCCAAGGCACGTGCATAAACTGGTATCGTAGCAACCTCGGCACACCAGGGTGCGTATCGTTTCTCACAGGTAGCTCGCAAGTGTGCTGCAGTATCACTGTGTCACCTGCGAACAAGACCATTTGGAGAGCCATAGAGTTGGGGAATGGGGCGAACAGAGCTGTTTTCACCGTGACTAACCTGAGCACCCAAAAATCTAAAACAACAGAAGTGGACATAGAGGGGGGTCATCCGATAACCGAGCCGTTTTATCTCACGATCAATGCTCCAGCTATAGAATCATCTCTCTATCCAGGGTGGTATTACGGACCTAAACTCGGGGATAAACTGTACGGAGGTGCTCAGATTAATGGTCTGAGTGAGTATGACACGCAAAAACTGGGGTGGTATAAATACATTCGAGAGGAATATGAGATGGATGAAAATGAGATTTTGGAGTCGTTTAGCGTGGACGTGCATAATTGTGACAAGGACGAGTTGAATGTTCAGTTTAACAACAAATACACGAATGACAAGTTCGATCATCAGAACGAGTTGAATCATCTTTACAAAGCTTCGCTGTCGAAAATTATACGAATGGACGAAGATCGGAGGGTGGAAACGCATTTCCGGCAATACAGCAACATTGATATCACGATTACTCTGAATGGGGATTACGAGGTGGTTCAGGAATTTGATGTCTCGCATTTCGCTGATTTTGACGGAGCGGTCATGATGGACAAGCACTCGAATTATTTCATCAATGTTACAATCTATGACGGGAGGGGTAGTATCACGGGTAACTTGACTGTCGATACAGATGACGAAAAGGTTTCTGAAGAAAATACCGATGTTATCAAGATAAATATGGATGCTCATAAGGAAGTCGCTAAGGAATCCTACATCATTAGGGTCAGCGCTATTTGTAAGGAGGATGAAAAAGCCACGCTATGCCTCTACACAGATACCGGGGCTGAGAATATGCGGTGTAAAACCGTGATGTGTGACCGGAAACCCCTGGAGGAATTCGAACTTCCCGATTCCTCGATTGATTACAAGAAGGGGGAGAAGATGAGTATTTTCTCCCCAGCAACGTGGGCAAAACATCTGAACCCAGCGGAATGGTTCAACGGGATTTCAAATTGGAAGGAAGGAATCATCATGGCAACGGAGATAATCGGTATTCTTACCGTTATCGGGATTGTACTCAAGGTTCTGAAAGTCATGGGCATCCTACAGAAGTGCTGCAAGTGTATCTGTTGTTGGAAGAGAAAGGATAAGAAGGGTAAAGACGATGATCGGGGGAATTTGTTGAGCTCTTATCGGGACAAATTGAAATCATCGTCTTCGATCAAATCAACCTCCAATCCAGGGAGGGAGAGGAGGAGACTGATCAGCGAGCTGATGGAACAATTCTCGAATCACGATCAAGGGAGCACAATCCATCTGAATCGCAGCTACCGCCACCGATCCCAGTCCTCGGAATCCACACCATCGTACATGGTGTCAACTCCACGATTCCGAGACCAGGATGAGTTCACGTACCCCAGTGAACAGTTTGACCGGTCTATGTGTCAGGAGGCACCCTTCACTTCCTTCCAACAAGACCCGCGGAGTGTCACGGAGCCCCAGCTGACCTCATTTCACCAAGATCCGAGGTTCATGAATGATGGTCGGAGTCATACGATTCAGATAGGGCGGAATATCGCAGGAAGTGTGGCGAATTGTAACACAATATCCCGGTGCAATAATATGCAGTCAAGTTGTGGGAATATAGCTAGTTTCCACAAGTTTTCGAGTTGTAACAACATTCCTAATTTCCACTACAACAACACCGCTAATTTCAACAACAACTCCAATTCGAGTAGCAACAATAGCTCACCCAACAACAAATTCTCCGGTCACAAATTTCCAATTCAAATCAAGGAGAACAGTGGATGCAACACCATTTCCAGCTGCCACAACATCCCACTCAACCCTCTTCACAACAGCACAAACCTGCCCAACAGCAACAGTATGAACAACATTTCAAAGCCCGCCAAACCATCTCGCCCTCCTCCCCCGCCAGTCCCATCCCGAGCCCGCACGCTCCCAGTGGGTACTCCTCCCCCGGGATTCTCAACCCCGGGGACAGGCAGAAAGAGCAGCACTCTCCCGCCCAACACGGCAGCCCCGCCGAAAACAAACAACCCGCACAAGTTCAACCCGTTTATGACCCCGCCAATGTCACGGGCGGGAACTGCCCCGAGGATATTCGACCGAAATGGGCGTCGGCATACGGTCCAGCATGCTGCAGGGTCACCAAGTCTAGCCCGGGTGTTTGTCCGACCCCAGCACCTCCTTGCTCAAGAAATGGATGTTTTCAACAGCTCATCAGATAGTTTGTTGGGGAATCGAGGACATGGACACATTCACACCGGGTCAGATTCCCAGTTTTCAGCGAGAGGGTTACAAGATTCCCCTCACTTCTCAGCAAGAGGATCAGATTCGCCGTACCAACGAGGTTCAGGCTCATCAGAGAGCGGGAGCAGAGATCATGTGGTAGCGACTTTCAAGAAAGGACACTCGAGAAATGGATCAAGGGTACTACTGCTCAAAAACGGGACCGATATTTGACTGTGGCAAATGTACGCCGGTCGCACTGTTGTGTCACAAACGTTGATAAGTGTCGCGCGCGAAAACATTTCCATGGATTCGCGCGCGGATAAAGCGTTACCTCGCCAGTTGTAAGCATTCTAAATTGGACTCAGTCAATTAATCAATTAATTCACTAAATGCTCACTAACTGAGCTGAGTTTAAACGATTCTGATTGGTTGAAGGGAAGATCTAAGTGTATGGATCATCCTAGACTGTTTTCGGAAGCAAAGAAGCTATGATTTTCTAAATTTCTGATGAAGAATTATTGCTCAATGCTCATCTATATGATATTGATAATGAAGCTGGTTCCCTAAACAATCTAATCAGTTAAAATGAAGGAAAGAATGACTCCAGAATGATATGACTATGAAATGATCAGTTGCAACAATGTTAACTATCACCTAGATTATTTTACCATGTTCATGTCTACTTTCATGATGCCGTTTCACCATCAGTACCTATTACAAATACCGTGAGAAATGAATGCCAGAAGTAACCCTAAGGAGAAATTAGAATTTTGGAGATATAGGAATGTCAAGAAGTTGACAGAAAATTGAGGCAGATGCCTGTGCTATGACGTGAAGAAGTGTCGACAAGATATACAATCGAATTAACATAAAAAGTTGTGAACTGTGATATGCCACACTTGAAGTCAGAGCTTGAAGAGTTTGGCAGAGCGAAAAGTTGAGTCAGAGTGAAGAGTGGTGCCAGAGAATAGAGTGATGTTGCGGCGAAAAGTTGTGTAAGAGCGAAAAGTGATGATATGATAGAGAGTATCGCGGTGTCAGTGTTAATAATGGTGTTAGAGAGGAAAGTGGTGTCAGAGAGCTATAAGCGGTGTCAGAAAGCAGAGTGGTGTCAGAGAGCAAAGTGGTGTCAGAGTAGAGAGTGGTGTCAGAGAGCGAAGTGGTGTCAAAGAGTAAAGTGGTGTCAGAGGTTAGAGTTGTGTCAGAGAAGAAAGTGGTGTCAGAGAGCTATAAGCGGTGTCAGAGAGCA
>CAMPET010000218.1:94497-107935 GCA_946803715.1 Beroe ovata | reverse complement strand
TGTCAGAGAGCTATAAGCGGTGTCAGAAAGCAGAGTGGTGTCAGAGAGCTAATTGGTGTCAGAGAAATAGAGGTGCCATAAGGGTGGTGTCAGATGAATTAGCAAAAAGTGTTGTCAGAGAGTAGAAGAAAGTGGTGTCAGAGAGCTATTAGTGGTGTCAGAGCGACGAGTGGTGTCAGAGAGCAGACTGGTGTCAGAGACAACTACCCCTAGTGTATAAAGCAAACTGCGACGGCTGTTCGCTCATACACATCAATGTAGATACATTGTACAAGCGTAACAGTAACACACATACACACACACAACATTGACTGTGGGAAAAGGAATTCCACGCATGAACTACGCAGCGCGCTGATTGGCTGTTGTGACATGTCACGTGACGCACATTAACAAATCACCGCACGCGTAGTTTAGTTCTGCAAATGCAGTTGCACTGCGCGAGTACAATGTACAATGTACACTCTATACACGCTGCGTTTTTGCGTAGTGTGTGAGCTATAGAAAGCTCTCAAACACACTTCACAGAGGAGATTCATCTTTGACAAAAGAAAAGACGGTTTTCACGGCAATGTATCAGAATTAAAAATATAAAATGTCTCAATACATCACATATCTCACCAAAAATTTCACTTTTTAGGTCGAAGTTTTGTAAAATATCACGCAGATATATTGGAAGTTTCACAGTTTGGCACGGGTCTTGACTAATTCACACGTGTTAACAAACTTCAATAAATTAATCGCTATCTGTGACAAGACAATATTAGAACAAATTTTAGGCGTGTTGTAACTGCATGATAAAAATTAAAACGTTAAAACTCAAAACACCGCGTTCTTATTAAACATAACCCTTGATATATTATGAAGGAAAACTCATGATCTATATTTAAAGTCGAGGTATATAATGATTTACTCAAAATTTATTAAAAACCTGAATCTTTTAATGTAGTATATTATTTATATTGATAATTTAGTATCGATATATTTAGTCATGAAAAAAAACCAGAGCTATCGTATTTACAATATCAGTTTGACAGATCTAAATGATGTTTACAATCATTAACTGCTTACAGAGTTGCTGGAAATCTGTGACTTTTAACCAGATCAGGAAAAAACCACAGTTTTTACGCTTTATTTCAACAAACACTTTCAATCTGATTCGTATCAACCCACGCGGTAGCTGTATCATACGGACAGTTAATATAAAAACTTGAATATTCGAATTCATGAAATCATACATTCGGCTCAAAAATTAACTCTCGACTAAAATGATAAAAATAGAATAAAGTTTACTTATATTTATACATATCATACTTCGTAAAGAATAAATATAGATAAACATATTCTTTTTCTGCAGGGTGTTCTGGGCATTAGAAATTCATGTTGATCTACACCGACACGATCAAAAAAACCTAAAACACAACGTAAAATTAACTCATCAATCATCTCATCAATTCAATTATACATATCTCCAGAATTCAATTATATCTCATTGTCGTTGCACTAGTGGTCGTCTCCGCTTTGAGTCAAGTAATCATCAGGGGGCATCCGCGTATCAATTATTGGCGCGAATATTCCTGAAATCCACTGAATTCGCATGAACATCATCATATCATTATCGCATCGCATACATGCAAAAAAATCACACGATGGAAGAAGGGCGCTAACGCGTTTGCTTATCCTTCTTCTGCTTCTTAGAGTCACTATCGGAATCAGATGATGAGCTTGATGATGATGAGGAACTTGATGAGGAACTTGATGAGGAGCTCGATGATGAAGAAGAGTGTGATTTCTTCTTCCTTCGCTTATTCTTCTTCTTTTTCTTACCCAAACTGATGCCTCCTCCCAGGTTGAAACCACCACTTGCGTCACCACTAGCATCACCTCCGGCACCAAAACCACCTCCAATGGATACACCAGAATTTCCGGTGTCAAGTTTTGGCGCATCGGCGCTGATTCCGCCACCTAAACTGATGTCACCACCAGTTCCACCACCTAAATTCATGCCACCACCAGCACTTCCATCAAGTCCACCTCCACCACCAATATCGAGTCCGCCACCGACTTCTGGTGCTTCGACATCTGCACTTCCACCCAGGCTCAATCCACCTCCAAGTCCGCCTCCGCTACCAATATCGAGTCCCCCACTGACTTCTGGTGCTTCGACATCTGCACTTCCACCCAGGCTCAGTCCACCTCCAATTCCAGCACCACCTCCAATACTTCCACCAATATCTGGTGCACCTGCTTTCACTTTGACTTCTGGTTCTGGAACATCGATGTCGGCATCAATACCATCTCCACCACCAATACCAATTCCACCACCAACATCGATGTCAGCTTCTGGCTTCTTCAAACTGAGGTCGACATCAGCACCGCCCCCAAGTCCGAAACCGAATCCTCCTTTCTTCTTCTTCTTCTTGGAATCATCTGACGATGAACCAGAGGATTTCTTCGATTTCTTGCCGAAACCGATTCCGAATCCACCACCGACTGAGGGTGTATCAATGTCAGCACCTCCACTGACTCCTCCCCCGATGCCACCTCCAAGATTGAGGTCACTGTCTACTCCACCACCACCAAGGGAAACGTCAGTGTCGATTTTGGGAGCTTCTACATCACCCCTGATTCCCCCTCCTAGTCCCAGACCACCTCCAAAACCGGAGTCTCCTCCAGCAGAGGCTTTGACTGATGGAGCATCTACTTTCACATCTCCTCCAATGTCACTTGATAATCCAACAGAACCACCAAGGTTAGCATCTGGAGCTTCTGTTTTGGCTCCACCACCAAGGTTCAGATCCAGATCGGGTCCATTGAATCCGAAACCGAATCCAGCTTTCTTCTTCTTTGATGAGCTGTCACTTGAAGATGAGCTCTTCTTCTTTCGGCTTATATCCAGACCACCACCGATTCCTCCACCAATACCGCCAGACACATCAGCATCTGGTTTTGAAACACCAGCATCGATATTCAGGCCAATACCACCTCCAAGATCAGCATCTCCAGATGTTTTAACATCAGGAGCGTTAACATCTATACCTCCACCTAAGTCACCAGAGATACCACCCTTGCCATTGACCTTCATATCAGGTCCATCGACTGAGCCTTTGGCTCCCCCACCCAAACTCAAATCAAGATCCGGTCCACTCAAACCAATACCAAAGCCAGCTTTCCTCTTCTTAGAATCATCGCTCGAAGAAGATGATGAGCTCTTTGATCCTTTCCTCTTGCCCTTCAAACCGATTCCAAGACCAACACCAGCACCAGCCCCTCCTCCTAGCGAAACGTCTCCGCCAACTTTACCACCAATATTTGCATCAATGTCAGCATCGCCGTTGATACCCTTTTTCTTGATATCCCCACCAATCTTGACATCTACATCTGGTGATGCTTTCTGAACGTTCAGATCAAGACCACCAAGTTTCTTGGACTTCTTTGGCTTATCGACAGACAAAGATGCACCTCCTTTCACTTTTGGTTTCTTCGATTTTCTAGATGGAACACAAAGACCACCACTTCTAATTGAGCTATCGTCTGAGAATTGGCCATCTATGTCTCCACCAATTGCAGCTCCAACAGTTATATCAGCATCAGGCACCTTGGCACTTCCCTTACCATTTATCTCAGGACCCTTCACTTTTCCCCTGCTGGGCATCTTGAAGGAGAACTTCTTTTTTGGTTTCTTGATGTCAACATCAGCACTAGCATTGAGATTTACATCAGCATCAATGTCAGGACCGGACGCTTTCACTCTTGGAACTTCTATGTCCACATCAGGCTCACTGATGTCTCCGTTTAGACTTCCATCAATGCTGCCATTTATCTCAGGTCCTTTGGCTTTACCCTTGAAATGGGGCATCTTCATTCCAAGAGAAAAACTACCCTTTGGTTTTTTGGGCTTAACATCGACATCTGCATCAAGGTTCACATCTGCGTTGACTTCAGGATCGTCAACTTTTGCATCAAGATCAGCATCAACACTTGGTGCCTTCACATCAACGCCAGCATCGATATGTCCTCCTCCACTTCCACCAAATTTGGGCATCTTGAGACCAAAACCAAATCCTCCCTTTGGCTTCTTGCCCTTCACATCCAGATCAAGATCAGCATCAGCTGAAGCGTTAAGATCGCCATCAACATCTGGCTTGGGAGCTTTCACTTTCACATCAACATCAGGTACATCAACATCAGCCTTGACATCAAGATCTCCTTCAATGCTGGGTGTCTTCACATCTAGATCTGTCTTTCCAGAACCACCAAAGTGAGGCATTTTGAGACCGAAATTGAAACTTCCTCTAGGCTTTTTCGGCTTTTTTGCTTTCACATCTAGATCAAGGTCAGCGTCAGCTTTGGGAGCTTTCACCTTCACATCAACATCAGGTACATCAACGTCAGCTTTGACATCAAGATCTCCTTCAATGCTGGGTGTCTTCACATCAAGATCTGCCTTTGCAGAACCACCAAAGTCTGGACCATGGAACTTGGGCATCTTGAGTCCAAAACCAAATCCACCCTTTGGCTTCTTGCCCTTCACATCTAGATCAAGATCAGCATCAGCAGAAGCGTTGAGATCAACATCAACATCTGGCTTGGGAGCTTTCACTTTCACATCAACATCAGGTACATCAACATCAGCTTTGACATCAAGATCTCCTTCAATGCTGGGTGTCTTCACATCAAGATCTGCCTTACCTGAACCACCAAAGTCTGGACCATGGAACTTGGGCATCTTGATACCAAAACCGAATCCTCCTTTCGGCTTCTTGGCTTTAACATCTAGATCAAGATCAGCATCAGCTGAAGCGTTAAGATCAACATCAACATCTGGCTTGGGTGCTTTCACTTTCACATCAACATCAGGCACATCAACATCAGCTTTGACATCAAGGTCTCCTTCAATGCTGGGTGTCTTCACATCAAGATCTGCCTTTGCAGAACCACCAAAGTCTGGACCATGGAACTTGGGCATCTTGAGTCCAAAACCAAATCCACCCTTTGGCTTCTTGCCCTTCACATCTAGATCAAGATCAGCATCAGCAGAAGCGTTGAGATCAACATCAACATCTGGCTTGGGAGCTTTCACTTTCACATCAACATCAGGCACATCAACATCAGCCTTGACATCAAGATCTCCTTCAATGCTGGGTGTCTTCACATCAAGATCTGCCTTTCCAGAACCGCCAAAGTGAGGCATTTTGAGTCCCAGATTGAAACTACCCTTCTTCTTCGGCTTTTTACCTTTGATGTCAAGATCTGCATCAATTGAGCCGTGCAGACTTCCACTCCCACTTAGACTACCACTGAGGCTTCCACTTGGTTTCTTTACTTTGGCCTTGCCTCCAAATTTGGGCATTTTGAATGACGATGATCCTTTCACTTTTGGTTTCTTGACATCAATGTCAACATCAGCGTCTCCTTTGAGATCCAAATCGACGTCCGCCTTGGGAGCCTTCACCTTAAAATCAACATCAGGTACATCAACATCAGCCTTGACATCAAGATCTCCTTCAATGCTGGGTGTCTTCACATCAAGATCTGCCTTACCTGAACCACCAAAGTCTGGACCATGGAACTTGGGCATCTTGATACCAAAACCGAATCCTCCTTTCGGCTTCTTGGCTTTAACATCTAGATCAAGATCAGCATCAGCTGAAGCGTTAAGATCAACATCAACATCTGGCTTGGGTGCTTTCACTTTCACATCAACATCAGGCACATCAACATCAGCTTTGACATCAAGGTCTCCTTCAATGCTGGGTGTCTTCACATCAAGATCTGCCTTTGCAGAACCACCAAAGTCTGGACCATGGAACTTGGGCATCTTGAGTCCAAAACCAAATCCACCCTTTGGCTTCTTGCCCTTCACATCTAGATCAAGATCAGCATCAGCAGAAGCGTTGAGATCAACATCAACATCTGGCTTGGGAGCTTTCACTTTCACATCAACATCAGGCACATCAACATCAGCCTTGACATCAAGATCTCCTTCAATGCTGGGTGTCTTCACATCAAGATCTGCCTTTCCAGAACCGCCAAAGTGAGGCATTTTGAGTCCCAGATTGAAACTACCCTTCTTCTTCGGCTTTTTACCTTTGATGTCAAGATCTGCATCAATTGAGCCGTGCAGACTTCCACTCCCACTTAGACTACCACTGAGGCTTCCACTTGGTTTCTTTACTTTGGCCTTGCCTCCAAATTTGGGCATTTTGAATGACGATGATCCTTTCACTTTTGGTTTCTTGACATCAATGTCAACATCAGCGTCTCCTTTGAGATCCAAATCGACGTCCGCCTTGGGAGCCTTCACCTTAACATCAACATCAGGTACATCAACATCAGCCTTGACATCAAGATCTCCTTCAATGCTGGGTGTCTTCACATCAAGATCTGCCTTTCCAGAACCACCAAAGTCTGGACCATGGAACTTGGGCATCTTGATACCAAAACCGAATCCTCCCTTTGGCTTCTTGCCCTTCACATCTAGATCAAGATCAGCATCAGCTGAAGCGTTAAGATCGACATCAACATCTGGCTTGGGTGCCTTCACTTTCACATCAACATCAGGCACATCAACGTCAGCTTTGACATCAAGATCTCCTTCAATGCTGGGTGTCTTCACATCAAGATCTGCCTTTCCAGAACCACCAAAGTCTGGACCATGGAACTTGGGCATCTTGATACCAAAACCGAATCCTCCCTTTGGCTTCTTGCCCTTCACATCTAGATCAAGATCAGCATCAGCTGAAGCGTTAAGATCGACATCAACATCTGGCTTGGGTGCCTTCACTTTCACATCAACATCAGGCACATCAACGTCAGCTTTGACATCAAGATCTCCTTCAATGCTTGGTGTCTTCACATCAAGATCTGCCTTGCCAGAACCACCAAAGTGAGGCATCTTGAATCCCAGATTGAAACTGCCCTTCTTCTTTGGTTTTTTGCCTTTAATGTCAAGATCAGCATCGATTGAGCCATGTAGACTTCCACTTCCGCTCAGACTACCGCTGAGACTTCCACTCAGGCTGCCTTCCGGGCCCGTCATCTTCCCTTTGAATTTTGGCATTTTCAATGAAGGTCCCTTGAATTTTGGCTTCTTGCCATGAATATCTAAATCAGCATCAACTTCAGCTTTCGGGGCCTTAACGTTCACATCAACATCAGGTACATCAACATCAGCCTTGACATCAAGGTCTCCCTCAATGCTGGGTGTCTTCACATCAAGATCTGCCTTACCAGAACCACCAAAGTCTGGACCATGGAACTTGGGCATCTTGAGTCCAAAACCAAATCCACCCTTCGGCTTCTTGCCCTTCACATCTAGATCAAGATCAGCATCAGCTGAAGCGTTAAGATCAACATCAACATCTGGCTTGGGAGCTTTCACTTTCACATCAACATCAGATACATCAACGTCAGCCTTGACGTCCAGATCTCCTTCAATGCTGGGTGTCTTCACATCAAGATCTGCCTTACCAGAACCACCAAAGTGAGGCATTTTGAGTCCAAGATTGAAACTGCCCTTCTTCTTCGGTTTTTTACCTTTGATGTCAAGATCTGCATCAATTGAGCCATGTAAACTTCCACTTCCGCTAAGACTGCCACTGAGACTTCCACTTGGTTTCTTAACTTTAGCCTTGCCTCCAAATTTCGGCATTTTGAATGAAGATGATGCTTTCACTTTCGGTTTCTTGACATCCAGGTCAACATCAGCGTCTCCTCCGAGATCCAAATCGACGTCCGCCTTGGGAGCTTTCACTTTCACATCAACATCGGGTACATCAACATCAGCTTTGACATCAAGATCTCCTTCAAAACTTGGTGTCTTCACCTCAAGATCTGCCTTCCCAGAACCACCAAAATCTGGACCATGAAACTTGGGCATCTTGATACCGAAACCAAATCCTCCCTTCGGTTTCTTGCCCTTCACATCTAGATCAAGATCAGCATCAGCAGAAGCGTTGAGGTCGACATCAACATCTGGCTTGGTAGCTTTCACTTTTACATCAACATCAGGTACATCAACTTCAGCCTTGACATCAAGATCTCCTTCAATGCTTGGTGTCTTCACATCTAGATCTGCTTTGCCAGAACCACCAAAGTCTGGACCATGGAACTTGGGCATCTTGAGTCCAAAACCAAATCCTCCCTTTGGCTTGTTGCCCTTCACATCTAGATCAAGATCAGCATCAGCTGAAACGTTAAGATCGACATCAACATCTGGCTTGGGAGCTTTCACTTTCAAATCAACATCAGGTACATCAACATCAGCCTTGACATCAAGATCTCCTTCAATGCTTGGTGTCTTCACATCAAGATCTGCCTTACCAGAACCACCAAAGTGAGGCATTTTGAGTCCAAGATTGAAACTACCCTTCTTCTTCGGTTTTTTCCCTTTGATGTCAAGATCAGCATCAATTGAGCCATGTATACTTCCACTTCCACTGAGACTACCACTGAGACTTCCACTTGGTTTCTTAACTTTAGCCTTCCCTCCGAATTTGGGCATTTTGAATGACGATGATGCTTTTACCTTTGGTTTCTTGACATCAACATCAACATCAGCATCCAAATCCACATCAGCTTTGGGTGCCTTCAAATCCATATCAACATCAGGCACATCAATATCGGCTTTGACATCAAGGTCTCCCTCAATGTTGGGTGTCTTCACATCAAGGTCTGCCTTGCCAGAACCGCCAAAGTCAGGTCCATGGAACTTAGGCATCTTGAGTCCAAAGCCAAATCCTCCCTTTGGCGTCTTGCCCTTGACATCTAGATCAACATCGGCATCAACATCTCCTTTCAAGTCAAGATCTCCACCCATTTTCATATCACCACCGAGATCAGCATCCGGTCCCTTGACATCCACATCAACCTCAGGAGACTTAGCTTTCACCTTGCCTCCAAATTTGGGCATTTTGAATGAGGATGATGCTTTCACCTTTGGTTTCTTGACGTCAACATCAACATCACCTTTCAGATCCATATCTACATCCGCTTTTGGTGATTTTACCTTAACATCTGCCTCAGGTACATCAACATCAGCCTTCACATCAAGGTCTCCCTCAATACTCGGTGCTTTCACATCAATATCACCTTTCACTTTGCCTCCGAACTTAGGCATTTTGAAGGAAGGTTTTTTGAGTTTTGGGCCTTTGAAGTCCACATCTGCCTCGACTTTAGCATCCACCTGAAGGTGAGGTAGGTTGGAATAGTAGAATAGTCAGAGCATTTGACACGGTGCATTTATCTAAATGCATTTATCTAAATGTGAAAATTAAATGACAATCGAAAAAGAATTTTCAAACACTCACATCTCCAGAGGGAACTTTAATTCCAGCGTCAATGTCGCCACCTGAAAATTCAAAAATATAAGTAATGGAACATTCTCAGAAGTACACCCTATTCCCAAACATATATATTACAGAATGCTATAAATGATTTTTTTTCGAAAATAAAAATTAACGATTCCCAGTGTGCCATTGCTTAGATGATACAGTTAATGAATGATCGAAAATGACATAAAATGTTGACATCATCTCGTGAATAAGGCAGAGAATCAGAAGTTAATTCAGAGGTTGCAATTATATCATAGTACAAAGCAGGCAGTAATCATTTGAACATGCGAAGCAGGTAGCAAATCACTAACGTGGTGTACCATTGTGAACCACATACATATAAACTCACCAATATCACCGCTTAACTCAGGCAATTCGGTTCTTATATCGGCCTCGACGTCTTTATGACCCAAATCACCTTTACCCTTCAAACCGAAATCAAAATCAAGACCACCTAAATCAAGACCGAAACCTCTCTTTTCCTTCTTTTCTTCGTCAGAACTGGACTCTGTTTTCTTCTTCCCTTGGAAACCAAAACCGAAACCACCTTCAGGTTTTGGAGCCTTGACATCAATGTCTACATCAGTTTTTGGTTTAGGAACATCAACTTCTGGACCCTTAATATCAATATCAACTCCAGCTTCAACATCAGGAACCTCAGCTTTCACACCCAAGCTGGGTTCTGATACATCAATTCCAACTTCTCCCTTTGGTAAATCAATGTCAACATCACCTTTTGCTTTGAGATCTAGGTCAACATCAGGCGTGCCTCCAAATCCAAAACCTAATCCTTTCTTCTTTTTCTTCTCATCACTGGAACTTCCTTTTTTTCCTCCAAATCCGAAACTGAATCCACCTTTTGGTTTCGGGGCCTTGACATCAATGTCTACATCAGCTTTTGGTTTAGAAACATCAACTTCTGGACCCTTGATATCAATATCAACTCCAGCTTTAACATCAGGAACCTCAGCTTTCACACCCAAGCTTGGTTCTGGTACATCAATTCCAACTTCTCCCTTTGGTAAATCAATTTCAGCATCACCTTTGGCTTTGAGATCTAAATCAATATCAGGCATGCCTCCAAATCCAAAACCGAATCCTTTCTTCTTTTTCTTTTTCTCATCATCCGAACTCGAGTCTTTGCCTTTCTTGCCTCCAAATCCAAAACTGAATCCACCTTTTGGTTTCGGAGCTTTGACATCAATGTCTACATCAGATTTTGATTTAGATACGTCAATCTCTGGACCCTTGATATCAATATCAACTCCAGCTTCAACATCAGGAACCTCAGCTTTCACATCCAAGCTGGGTTCTGGTACATCAATTCCCACTTCTCCTTTTGGTAAATCAATGTCAACATCACCTTTGGCTTTGAGATCTAGGTCAACATCAGGCGTAGCTCCAAATCCAAAACCGAATCCTTTCTTCTTTTTCTTTTTCTCATCATCCGAACTCGAGTCTTTGCCTTTCTTGCCTCCGAATCCGAAACTAAATCCACCTTTCGGTTTCGGAGCTTTGACATCAATGTCTATATCAGTCTCTGGTTTAGAAACATCTACTTCTGGACCCTTGATATCAATATCAACTCCAGCTTCAACATCAGGAACCTCTGATTTCACACACAAGCTTGGTTCCGGTACATCAATTCCCACTTCTCCTTTTAGTAAATCAATTTCAGCATCACCTTTGGCTTTGAGATCTAAATCAACATCAGGTGTAGCTCCAAATCCAAAACCGAATCCTTTCCTCTTTTTCTTTTTCTCATCATCCGAACTCGAGTCTTTACCTTTCTTACCTCCGAATCCAAAACTGAAACCACCTTTTGGTTTCGGAGCTTTGACATCAATGTCTATACCAGCCTCTGGTTTGGAAACATCAACTTCTGGACCCTTGATATCAATATAAACTCCGGCTTCAACTTCAGGAACCTCTGCTTTCACATCAGGAACTTCGGCTTTGAGATCAAAATCAACATCAGGAAGACCTCCCTTAGGCTGATCAATATGGGTATCAGCAATAGTGGCTGGATTGATGGGCACAGTTGGGACACTGTCCTTCACTTCCCAACCTGAGAATTTCATCTATTGGCATTGCAATACACCAATATAAGAATATAGTATCAATGCTGATATATCAAAGCAGATGAAAGATAGTCGTGTACCATGCAGTGTAATTTTTATCTCAACCAGCGGAAGTTCTCTATTCTATACCAGCTGAAGAAGCTAGACTAGGTTCCTACTGATTTGATGCAACTTGTTCTAACTTATACTGTGTCATGCTGACCTTATGAGTATCTAGAAGACTGAATAAGCTAGATATAAGCGTTCATACACATGCCAAGAGCACTTATTCTATGAAGTTCATGCATCTTTGCAGCGGTATTTTGCAATGGGCACCTGCCAATTGAACCACTATTGGACCTCTCTCTGACAACTATGGCATGTGACCACTATGATCATAAATCGATACTATGGATATTTTGCTCATTATACCACCCTTACCAACACACCCGCACCCTTACCTATATCAACGTCAGGAGCACTTCCTTTCACTTTGAGGTCAGTTTCAGGTAAATCAGCACTGCCCTTCAAATTCAGGTCGACATCAGCGTCTGCTTTACCACCGAGCCCAAATCCAAATCCGCCTCTCTTCTTCTTCTTTCCCTCGTCACTTGAAGAGCCTCCTTTCTTCTTGCCGAAACCGAAACCAATTCCTCCTTTTGGTTTGTCGATGTCAATGTCAGCTTTCGCATTACCACCTGAAAAATAGCCAAGTTTATCAGCAAATCCAAGGAATATCGGTGAAAATGATCATGTCCGATTTCAAGGGTTATGATGGAAGAAATGCAATGGGATCCGTTGTTGATAAGGGTGATCCAAATCATATTACCTATATCTACGTCAGCATCAACGTCTGGTTTTTTGGCCTTTCCTCCGATACCAAATCCAAAACCACTCTTCTTTTTCTTCGGCTTTTTTATATCAATATCAGCATCGGCTTTAATACCAATATCGGCCTCTGGTGCGTCGACTTTACCACCTACGAGAAATATTGATGGTCAAATAATGCTGTCAGCGCTATGGTACACATTGGTGTCTTCAAAACGTCAAAGACTGGTGTCTGTGATTCGTCACATACTGATGACAGTGATTCGTCACATACTGGTGTCAGTGATGCGTCACATACTGGTGTCAGTAATATGTCACAGACTGGTGTCAACGATTCGTCATATACTGGTGTCAGTGATACGTCAAAGACTTATGTTATAGTATAATTGTAGAGGAAATGATTTGGTGAAAAATGAGGGTCATAAGTGCTCGTTAAGTCTCCCTAAGAGACCTTCAAAAATGAAGTATAAAAGTGTGGGATCATTCACTTAACTTTCTACCGATACTGATATCAGAAATTTGACGAAAATTTTTTTGGCCGATTTTTATGTAACTACCATCGATTCCTATGTAATTTTGGACACTGAATCGATTCCCGATCAAATTTTGGCCCTATCTTGCTTCCCTGAGTTGCTGTGTGTCATGCGACTTCGAGACACACATTTAAGAAGGGAATGCAATTTTCACCTATTTGTCGATGAGCTAGACCAAAAACTCGTTCAGATTCGGATTCTACGTCAAAAATTAGGCCAGAAAAACTTATCTCGAGTAGTCGTACGGAGAAAAAATATTTGACCCATCTGGTGCGTCCCATTGATTTTCGTGTTTTTGAAGGCTTTGCTTCCCAGGGGTTTGAAATCGTGATTTGGGCGTGGTTTCACGGCTAGTATGGATTCTGCATGATTATGAAAAGGGTTGATACTTGTAGTCTGAGAGTAGGAGAGATGATTTGGTGAAAAATTGGTGTGCTAAGTGCTCGTTAAGTCTCCCTAAGAGACCTTCAAAAATGAAGTATAAAAGTGTGGGATCATTCACTTAACTTTCTACCGATACTGATATCAGAAATTTGACGAAAATTTTTTTGGCCGATTTTTATGTAACTACCATCGATTCCTATGTAATTTTGGACACTGAATCGATTCCCGATCAAATTTTGGCCCTATCTTGCTTCCCTGAGTTGCTGTGTGTCATGCGACTTCGAGACACACATTTAAGAAG
>CAMPET010000218.1:33712-67461 GCA_946803715.1 Beroe ovata | reverse complement strand
GGGTGTGTGGGTGGGTGTGTGTGTGTGGGTGTGTGTATGGCTATAGAGGGAGTGAAATATTGCTGAAGGAGCAGCCTTTATTTGATGAAGGAGTAATTACTATGAGCAGTGTTTTTGCGGACAAAATTACAAATTTCGACACAAGAATGGAGCAAATCCCATGTTAGAAAGTGTCACATTCACGAACAAGTCAGTTTCATCTGAGTATGTGAGATATGAGTGTCAAGAGATGTATCATATGAGAGAGATACAAATCAAATCAAGAGAGTACATTAAGTGACATGTTGAGAGAGAGAGAATCAGAAAGCAAACATTAGTGGCTCACAAAGATATATATGCAAAGCGAGTTGAATCTTTCACAGGGCTCGGAATGGAATGGCATTAAACTGTAAAAAGGGAGGTTATATCGGCAATAATGTTATTAATAACGGTATAAGCTATAACTATGAGCTATGACTGGGAAATTAATAATTATCAGTTTTATATAACAGAGATTATTGCGGTAAGTAACTCTCCTATATACTACGAAATATGCACCTTACTATTGCTGGAAGGTGTTGAAACTTAAGTGTAAATTCCAGGTTATGTTAGCTAGATTAGGAATTGGCAGAAGTTACAGGATTATGTGAAACTTTACAGCTAGTTTGATCCATAGGTATTGAGAAAATTGGGTTGAAAACGCCGAAAAGTAGGATTGATCATAGCTTCATCTGAGGAAAATTAGCATGGAAAGAGCAGCGAAACACCAGAAACAACTTAACTATAAAATGAACAAGAGAGGGCACTGTCAGAATGAACGTTCATTTTTGTATGCGGCGACGACAAAATTTCTCCGTGTTCAGGGTTCCCGCCTGCGCGCGCAGCTAGGCGCATGTCACGTGACACTCGCGTAGCCAATCAGATTGCGCTGGCTATGTCATGTGACTCGCGTGTGAGACGTATAGATGTTACAGAGTAGTGAAACGTGGAATGGAATTTGCTCCATGACTTCTTGCTTGTATACAGGCATCAACAAGACTGGTCTCGATGTACTATGTATTGTGATTGAGTGTATAGTGTGCGAACAGAGATCGTTGAACTGAGTATAATTTGTTGAATCCTCAATTTGGGGTAGAATTTATCGACAACGTCACTTTAAGACCAAAGAAAGCTCCTGGTTATGTTCAAAAACGTCTTCATACGACCAAAATTAAGGAAAAAAAGATTACCTATTTAAGTGTGGAAGACAGCTTACACTCAATACACATGCAAAAATCCAGAAAAAGAGAGATATATATTATCCTCGCCCTGCAATAGATGAGAGAAGGAGCGGGAGAAGGCAGGGAGATGTCCTTGTAATAACAAACTGCCGCTTGTTTCAATCTAATTGGTCGATCAAGGTCACGTGACACAAACACCGCGCTCCCATTGGCTGGATTGTGATATGTTTGCGTTTGGTTCTTTCCCAGAAATACAATAATGGGACTCTTTCTAAATTGCATTATTGTGTGTGTGCGTGTGTGTGTGCGTGTGTGTGCGTGTGTGTGTGGACTCCGTGNGTATATACTGTCTGGAGACAACATTATGAGGGTGTTATAGAGCAAACAAACAGACAAATATTCGGATTGCAATCGAATTCACGGACACCGAGCTCGTCCAAAGATTGCAGGGTATTCCGAATATCGCGGATTTAACCACAAGAAAAAGTGATAAAATGTTATTGGATGCATATGCGGGAGGACTTTATAGAAATATAAATGCACAGGAAAAAGAAAACGGGGAGATTGGGGAATAATCGCATTTTCAGGAAACATTTTTGAGTCGTTGTTTGTATGGGGAGCGATTGTGTTGTGTTGTGTGACGTGGAATTGAGTGTGGAAGAGAAGCAGAGAGCAAACCACACCGAGGACAACCATTGTTATAACAGCGGAGTCTTGGACCAGAGTGTCATGATAGTTATCGGGTCGATGGTTACACACATTCGCTACACGTGTTCTGCATTCAGCATTGTGTTCCAAGTCAAATATCCACACTCAATATAATAGTTATGCTATCACATATAAACCTGGGCAATTGCGACGGAGTTATTGGAAATTCTCTTCGTGTAAAGACTAAGAGGAATGTGTTCTTTTGTCACATGAATGAATGAATTCAATCAAATGGCATATTATGTGCTTGTATCCAATAGATACCAGCATTAGTTGCGCTGTGCCCGCAATTAGATTTAGAAAGAGCGTGCGTGCTTTCGCGTCGCGTTTCGCTGTTTCAGCGCGTGTATGCTTGTAGCTGTATGCATAATCCATGATTATGATACTATACAGTGCAGCTACAAGCAATGGAATAGTATAGTATAGCGCACTCACGCGCTATACTATTCCATTGCGGGCATAGCATAGCGAAGTTAATTTCAGCACGTGCATACTGGCCGTGATACATGATTGTACTCAAATCCTCAAAATTTACATATCCACATTTCACACTTTTATTTTTTATTCAAAGAATCAGATGCACGTGTCTGCCACGCGCGCGCGCCGCCGAACCGCGCACTTCCGTCATTTTCATTAATCTACTGACTGAATACACAAATTATTAAGTGAGTGCACACTGCACAATTCAGGCCGTGCGCGCCGCGGTGTGCCACTGTGCCACAACACTTATAGCAATTAAGCAGGTCACTTGTAAAATTTTCAAAACAAACATTTGATTTTGGCCTCCAATGGAGCTGCGCGCGCCGCGCACAAGAAAAGTCCAAATTGAAGTCGGATGTTAGCTTACAATGTTACAATGTTGTAATGCTACACTAAAATTATATCATTGTGATAATGACTTTGTATCACTGTCTACAATTATGTTCAATCATCTGAAGCTTCATTGTGATATTGTTACTTATGTTGTAAAAACAATAATAATAAATGAAACTTTCATATTATAGTGGCACATAAACTTATTGGAATGCACAGATGTTCCACGAAAACAAAATACCGAAACAAAATACTGAAATGGTTCACTCATCTTAAAAGAATTTATGACTGCGTTGAGTATATATCTAAGTGCCTGGTTTTTTGTTTTGTTTGTTTTGTTTTCAGGTTTGCCAAATAAGATTTATTGATATGCCCATTTGACATCAAATATTATTCTATTTATTCATTCTGGTATTTAACATTTAAATGTTTGGCTGATTCTATTTCAAGAACATTCACATTGATGGAGATCTTCCATCTTTCTTGTCATCATCAATAAAGCTATTTGGGAAACATAAGGTTATTTATCTGTTTCACAACCCATATAATTTTACAGCCATGGATGGAGGTCAAGTTGATTCTGCAGTGGAGGCTCTCATGAAGCATTCCAGATCAAAAGAAAACTTTTCAATGACTGACACTGATGCAAAGGTTTCTGTCCAAATTGTGTTTAAAAATGTACCTCCTAAATTTAAACACCCTGTTAAAATCCTCCTCAAACATTCCATGTATAATGATACTCCATCAGTATGCCTTATCACAAAAGATCCCCAGAGGTACTATAAAGACTTGATGAAATCAAACAATATCAGTGTTGCTAGAGTCATTGGTATTGGAAAACTGAAGAAGAAGTTCAAGGATCTAGAAGCCAAAAGGATTCTGTGTGACAGTCATGATGTATTTCTTGTTGATGACAGAGTTCTACCTATTGTTCCTCGATGGCTTGGAAGCTATTTCTATAAGAAAGGAAAGGCTCCAGTCAAAGTGGACCTGACCAGTAAAGATATCAAAAGTGTGATTGAGAGTGGGACAAGGTCAATCATGGTGTCAAATCTTGGTAAAGGAAATAATGTCAGTATTCATTGTGGCAAAGTTTCTTTTGATAATGAGACATTGACAGAAAATATTCAGACTGCAGTTGAAAGCCTTACTTCCTATGTCAAGTGGAAAAACATCAAAGCTGTTTATGTTAAAACTGAATCATCCATAGCCTTGCCATTGTATTCAGCTCTTAATAATGGAGCATTCAAAATTGTTTCATGATAGGCATCATGTTTTAATAGGTTATCAGCAGTGTTGATTGTGACTGTTTCTCATTTCTGGCAGTTATTCTTTTAAATTTAACTTATTTTTGAACCAAGGAAACTTTAATGTTTTCAATTTAATGCCAACAATTTATCTCAAAAATTTTTTGTATGATTATTTTCATCCACCTAAACTACTGAGTTTCAAAATGAATTCACTCAGGCATGTAATCAATTTGCATCGCAAGACCCATCCATGGATAAGTAACAAGGTATTTTTCATTCTTTTCTAAAAGTTTACTTTGTGAACTTCCATCATTCTAAGTGCACAGGGGAAAAATCTAATACCTAAAATATGCTCAGGAACCCAACAGAGCTAGTACAGGCATCGTAGAGTATGAAATAGATATGGAAGATTCTGATAAGACAATGGAGTGTGTTGTGATTTCTGATGATGAAAGTTCTGACTCATTGACAAGTGAAGAAGGTTTTTGAAGTGAAACATTGAATTTCCAAATAAATGTGCCCAAAATATATGATGGAAAACGTTTTTTGGTCTTATGATTACCCTCTTACCTTCACAAGACTGTAAACACTCTACAAAACAAGATCAGAGAATAGCAGGGAACGGCACTACGGACACTCACCATCTCAAATCAGCTGACCGAGTTGTTATTGTCACTGATGAGGACCAGCCTTGTTCTAGCTGGAGGTTTGTCCTAATTCTGAGTTTCTTACTCATCAACTTGTCACTGGGAATAATTGCGGAGTTAATGAGACATGAACAACTCCATCTTGCCAGGAGTTCCGATGTTGCCATGACAACAACACCAAGTCCCTCTTCCACACCAAGACCTACCTCAATCCAGATACACCATGTCGACATTGATCTTGACACCATAGATGACTTGACACCGGTACCGGGGGACGGAACTGTGGAGGCAGCGATTGGTCCGAGTGTTACTCCTGAAGAGGAACAAGACGACGATGACGAACCTGTGATAACCAATATCATTGTAAGTGGGTCATTTCATGGTTACTTCAAGTGTGATGAGTGTTACGACTGGAAATTTGGGATTGTTTGCTATGATTTTAGGTAGATTATGTTGCTTGTTATAGTTTATTCATGGTAGATGTTGTTTTGAACTATGTGTTTATTTCAGGATCCGATTAGGGATGAAGTGATGAGCGAGCCAGTCACGTGGTGAGTTAGATTATTTAGGTTTTACGTCTCTCAAATGACCAATACTTTGAGAGACCAGTTTATTACGATCTAATTTGTAGACGTCATAAAATTCTTGTCCATCAAGGTCGTGTAAACTGTTACAGGCAGTTGGTAAGATCAGAAGAGAGCTCACTGAGACCCATGAGACGAAGTGGTCTACATGCCCGATATAGATCCCGACGATCCCGGCCGATGAGACCGAGAGAATCCGGAGAATTCTTGGTGAGAGAGACTTCTGACAATGTCCACGATTTCAAACTTTTGACGAATTTGGTGTTCATTCTAACCATTCTACAATATTATCATATACCTACATGACGACCACGATTCATCAGTAGAATATATTGCGTCCCGTGAGAATGGGGATCATGATGCGCGTATTGTTCAGTGTATTGTTTCAGAGGTTTGTCAGAGATTTAACAGCAGACCAGGTTCTTTTCCGACCTCACCGATCCTCTAGAGCCCATAGCGTGAGTAAGGAGACATGTCAGTCAAAATGATGATTGGATTGATGAATATTACCATGGTTTTCATGGTTGTAACTTGGTTGTAATCGAAGAAGAACAAACATTATAGCGGCACATGTGTGATTGTCATGATACACTTTTCTCCCCCCAGATCGCCTACGTCCGATCATCCGCCGATACATCACGAGACACGACCGTGGACCCCATGGCCCGGCCTCACGATACTCCACTATCCCGACCAGCACCAGACCCCCTGAGTCGTGGTGGAATGGTGGGCGGGGATGTGGGAGGGAATCACAGCGAGATGAACCCTCTGTCGCTGTCAGCTCTCTGGGTGAGTTCGCGTTGCTATGAAGACGCTCACTTTCATGCACACTTTTCATTCACAAGTGACAAGTTACACCTCACTTACTTCGCATGATTCTGCCGTAATAGTCGACGAGGATGAAATACTTTTGTCGTTGCTGTGATTCACGTCTCCTCTCCCCACAGGACCGAGGCCAAGAAGAGCTGCTCAGAGTTAGTAGTCTGAGAGATAGGATTACAACGCTGAGACGTGATCTCCAGAACCTGAACGGGCTTCTCGCCAGTAGTTTCCAGGTGGGGGAATGTCACACTTTCCGTATCGGAACACAGGATGAAACCGATTCATCACTTTGTCAGCAATGATGATAAATTGCAAACACATTTTTATTCGTCTATAACGTAAATTGTCTGCCGTATAATATTTATATCTCGTTTATTTCACCTACCCCTGTCTTTCAGTTGTTGAACAGAATTGCTCCCGCTCAGAGCCTACCTCGAATAGACAAATCAGGTAAAATACTTACCAGAGGAAAGCACTACGTACCGCACTAAAACTTATTTTCATATTAGATAAACTGTTCCTTGATTGGATATTGGGGATCTTGTTGATTACAAACTTATCTTTGTTCACTCCCCACTCCCCCTTCTAGTGTTGGATAGAGCTCCAACAAAGCTAGCTTCAGCTGCGGACATCGCGCGGGACAAAACCTGCTCCATTTGTCTAGGTATGTTCCATTATGTCGAAGATATAATTCTTTTCACAAGGTAAACCATCCACATGCAATTGCCCCCTCCCCCCATCAGTTGGTAAATACACTCTCCCCCGCAGGCAAATACTCCGAAGGCGACATACTCCGTGTTCTGCCCTGTGATCATGAGTTCCATGAGACTTGCATTGACCGGTGGTTACTCAACTGCAGCTGTAAGTGTCCTTTCTGCAGAACTGACATTCAGGAGGCGCTACTGTCAATGGGACCTGTGCCCGGACCCTCAGCGGGTCCTTGATGGGGCTAAGAGAGACCGCCATGGGATCAAGATGAAGTTATTGAAGTTTTCTAGATTGGAATTCTCGACTCGCTTGTGAAAAATGAATGTTTTTCCGACTCAAGACTGTAAATATTTATCAAGATGTAAAATAACAGCTGATTAGGTATAAGCAAGAATGTCGTTTAAAAACAGTAGTATAATTTGTTCGCTGATAGCTTAGCTATTCGTTGTTTCAATTGGAGGTAATTTAGTATAAATTTTGTTCCATATATTTCAATTTATTGCAATTTTTACCCAGTTTCGTCACGTTAAGACTTATGTTACATGCCGAATCAATTTTCATACGTTTTTCGTACATTTTAGTCACTATATTATGATATCGTATAACGTCACTTTTATTTCGTCATCTGATTCTGAATGCTACAGTGAAGCATAATCTTTATTTGATAAATCACGTTTCGGGGTTTCTTATCTTTCATTTAAAGAAAGTTGAGTTTAATAACAGTTTGGTGATATAAGTATGATAGTTTTGAGGGTTAGATAAATAAATTATGCTCCAATGGTATGAGAGTTGTTTCACTGTGACCACGATAATATCATATCGCCCAAAATCTGATTGAATTGGTTGAGTGGCGTTGCCCGATTATTCAACTACACCCTACCTAATAACTAGTGAAATAAGAAGTAGTGCCCATAACAAAACAAAAAGTTATTCGGTCAATGAGTTACGCTGACTCGTACTATAATCTCCCAGCTATCACATGGCTATCCCTCGCCAGAACTCCCACCTCTTTCGATCACTCCTCCTTATCAACAATAACCAGCTCTCCTCACTCCTCTTCCCTTCCTCCCTACTCCACACCTCGTGTGCGAAACATGACACCTCACGCCAAGCTACATCACGCGCTACATCACGCGCTACATCACGCGCTACTGGGGCATCACGCAGACAAGGAGCTGATTCGGCGTCGCCACGCAACGAGGGCGGTTTCCATGGTGACGCCTCTAACTCGTATGAGGACGGGCTGGCTACACAACGTATGACACGGCTTTATGAACGAGAGTTTGTGGAAGTTATGAAATCGAGGATTGATAGGTTTGTGTCAAGAAATGTGCGTGTTTTTTCTGAATAATCTAAAATTCCTGTGTTACCTAGGTAACCAATGGTCACAGTTCACAAAGGTCACAGTTACTAACCATGCCTTCACCATAACAGGAGGAGACTGTTTAGATCAATCAATCTGACTGAGTCGGCCAAGAGAGATACTTCCCAAGGTAAGATCTGGTACAAGAGTATCAAATAATACTCGTGTCTTGTTTACCACTCCCGTCATTACTCATGTCAAAACTATTGAAGTCTATCTCGATCCAATTTCTCCTCCCCCTAATTCCAAATGAGAAACATCTATTTCCTTCTACCCAATTAAGAGCCGAATATACTTATGTCCTTCAATTTAGAGCCGAATAATCAATAACCAATCTTCTCTCCAATTTACAGCCGAATACCTAATCTTCTCCAATTAAGGGCCGAGTAAACCAATATCCAATTCAGATGAGAGACCGAGCTACGACAGACCTAACCCCTCAGTGGACTGTGTGAGAGGGATTCTGTCCAATGCGGAGATTAGTCCTGAAAACCCGTCCGCCGAGTTTCATGGGCAGAGACAGATGGCAAAAGCCGAGGACAAGTAAATATTATAATATTCTCTGAGTTATAATGTGGGACATTTTGGTCCACTTATCGATTCCTTAACTGACGTCCTTAACTGACGTCCTTAGTACCCGTTTAGACCTTCAAAAATGGAGTACACAAGTGTGGGCATCATCGATTAAATTTTCCACCGATACTGGATCAGAAATTTGACAAAAAGCTTTTTGGCCGATTTTCATGTGAGTACCATTGATTCCTACGTAAATTTGGACGCTGAATCGATTGCCGACCGAATTTCGGCCCTATCTTGCTTCCCTGAGGAGCTGTCTGTCTCGTGCATTTGGAGTATTTATCGAAGGTTGAGCTGGAATTTTCGCCTATTTATCGATGAGCTAGCTCAAAAACTCGTTCAGATTCGGATTCTACGTCGAAAAGTAGGCTAGGAACACCTATTGCGACTTATCGTACGGAGAAAATGTTTTGACCCATCTGGTGCGTCCCATTGATTTTCGTGTTTTGCAGTAAATGCTCCCCACAGGTTTGAGATCGTGTTTTGGGCGTGGTTCCACGGCGCCTATGGAATCTGCATGATCATCAAAAGGGCTGATACTTGCAGTCTGAGAGTAGGAGAGATGATTTGGTGAAAAATTGACGTCATAAGTACCCGTTTAGTCTTCATTAAAGACCTTCAAAAATGGAGTATAAAAGTGTGAGCATCATCGATTAAATTTACCACCGATACTGAGATCAGAAATTTGACGAAAAGTTTTTTGGCCGATTTTCATGTGAGTACCATTGATTCCTACGTTATTTTGGACGCTGAATCGATTGCCGACCAAATTTCGGCCCTGTCTTGCTTCCCTGAGGAGCTGTCTGTGTCGTGAATTTGGAGTATTTATCGAAGTTTGAGCTGGAATTTTCGCCTATTTCTCGATGAGCTAGCTCAAGAACTCGTTCAGATTCGGATTCTACGTGAAAAAGTAGGCTAGGAACACCTATTGCGACTTATCGTACGGAGAAAATTTTTTGACCCATCTGGTGCGTCCCATTGATTTTCGTGTTTTGCAGTAAATGCTTCCCACAGGTTTGAAATCGTGTTTTGGGCGTGGTTCCACGGCGCCTATGGAATCTGCGTGATCATGAAAAGGGTTGATACTTGTAGTCAGAGAGTAGGAGAGATGATTTGGTGAAAAAGTGACGTCCTAAGTACCCGTTTAGTCTTCATTAAATACCTTCAAAAATGGAGTACAATAGTGTGGGCATCATTGATTACATTTTCCACCGATACTGAGATCAGAAATTTGACGAAAAGTTTTTTGGCCGATTTTCATATAGATACCATCGATTCCTATGTAATTTTGGACGCTGAATCGATTGCCGACCGAATTTCGGCCCTATCTTGCTTCCCTGAGGAGCTGTCTGTCTCGTGCATTTGGAGTATTTATCGAAGGTTGAGCTGGAATTTTCGCTTATTTATCGATGAGCTAGCTCAAAAACTCGTTCAGATTCGGATTCTACGTCGAAAAGTAGGCTAGGAACAGCTATTGCGACTTATCGTACGGAGAAAATGTTTTGACCCATCTGGTGCGTCCCATTGATTTTCGTGTTTTGCAGTAAATGCTCCCCACAGGTTTGAGATCGTGTTTTGGGCGTGGTTCCACGGCGCCTATGGAATCTGCATGATCATCAAAAGGGCTGATACTTGCAGTCTGAGAGTAGGAGAGATGATTTGGTGAAAAATTGACGTCATAAGTACCCGTTTAGTCTTCATTAAAGACCTTCAAAAATGGAGTATAAAAGTGTGAGCATCATCGATTAAATTTACCACCGATACTGAGATCAGAAATTTGACGAAAAGTTTTTTGGCCGATTTTCATGTGAGTACCATTGATTCCTACGTTATTTTGGACGCTGAATCGATTGCCGACCAAATTTCGGCCCTGTCTTGCTTCCCTGAGGAGCTGTCTGTGTCGTGAATTTGGAGTATTTATCGAAGTTTGAGCTGGAATTTTCGCCTATTTCTCGATGAGCTAGCTCAAGAACTCGTTCAGATTCGGATTCTACGTGAAAAAGTAGGCTAGGAACACCTATTGCGACTTATCGTACGGAGAAAATTTTTTGACCCAGGCCCATCTGGTGCGTCCCATTAATTTTCGTGTTTTGCAGTTAATGCTTTCCACAGGTTTGAAATTGTGTTTTGGGCGTGGTTCCACGGCGCCTATGGAATCTGCATGATCATCAAAAGGGTTGATACTTGCAGTCTGAGAGTAGGAGAGATGATTTGGTGAAAAATTGACGTCCTAAGTACCCGTTTAGTCTTCAAAAATGGAGTAGAAAAGTGTGGGGATCATCGATTACATTTTCCACCGATACTGAGATCAGAAATTTGACGAAAAGTTTTTTGGCCGACTTTCATGTGAGTACCATCGATTCCTATGTAATTTTGGACGCTGAATCGATTCCCGACCGAATTTCGGCCCTATCTTGCTTCCCTGAGGTGCTGTCTGTCTTGTGAATTAGAAGTATTAAACGAAGGTTAAACTGGAATTTTCGCATATTTCTCGATGAGCTAGCTCAAAAATTCGTTCAGATTCGGATTCTACGTCAAAAAGTAGGCTAGAAACGCTTAATGCGACTTATCGTACGGAGAAAATTTTTTGACCCATCTGGTGCGTCCCATTGATTTTCGTGTTTTGCAGTTAATGCTTCCCACAGGTTTGAAATTGTGTTTTGGGCGTGGTTCCACGGCGCCTATTGAATCTGCATGATCATCAAAAGGGTTGATACTTGCAGTCTGAGAGTAGGAGAGATGATTTGGTGAAAAATTGACGTCCTAAGTACCCGTTTAGTCTTCATTAAGGACCTTCAAAAATGGAGTACAAAAGTGTGGGCATCATCGATTACATTTTCCACCGATACTGGATCAGAAATTTGACGAGAAGTTTTTTGGCCGACTTTCATGTGAGTATCATCGATTCCTATGTAATTTTGGACGCTGAATCGATTCCCGACCGAATTTCGGCCATATCTTGCTTTCCTGAGGTGCTGTCTGTCTCGTGAATAAGGAGCAATTTTCGAAGGTTAAACTCGAATTTTCGCTTATTTCTCGATGATCTAGCTCCAAAATTCGTT
Organism: Beroe ovata; assembly: GCA_946803715.1. Lineage (NCBI taxonomy): Eukaryota > Metazoa > Ctenophora > Nuda > Beroida > Beroidae > Beroe > Beroe ovata. The sequence goes on along the minus strand of CAMPET010000218.1, from coordinate 55,729 downwards.
CAGATTCGATTTCCGTTGCTATATCGCTCTCCCTGGCGTTATGTCAGTTATATGACTCCAGGAGTTTCCATGAAATTGGAATGATTATTCCGCATCTTGACTGTTACATTCTCCTGCAGGAAATTCAAGAAATTGGCAGGGGAAGAGTTTTATGACGGCGTGCCAATAGTGTGCCAGTACACAAAGGAATTGGAAATGCTGCAATACAGGGTAAGATAGTGGATAAGTGAGGGAAGAAGATGGTAATCGCCTTCACTCTGAATATCTTCTTATGTTCGATTCTTGATCAAGAGCGTTAAATGAATCTGCTCTTTCAAGCGTGACAGTGTAGTAATCGTAAGCTCTCTCAGGGAGATGATAAGCAGATAAAGTTCCCGATTAATAACGAGTCCATTGTGTGGGAAGAATCTCATGTTCCCTTCACCGATCATATCTTCCTCCACAAGTTAGTAGGGAGTGGGACTGGGGATGAGGGGAGGGGTTTACTCAAATTTGCACAATTCCGAGCAAGCATTTGCTTATCGCTCATCGCTCAAACTGTTCTTGAAAAAGTCAATTGTCACATTATGTATCTTGTAAAGTGCATTATAATGAACTACCGTACCTTTGATTTAAAGATTGTCTTCTCGTTGAAATAACTTTGCAACGGTTTCAGGTATATAAGTACCTTCCCTCCGGAAACACATCATTTCATGGAAACAGTCATCAGCGCTCTCCAGAACAATCCTGATCTTACATTTGAGAAGAAGAAAGTTATCATTTGGAGTTACCTGAACTATTTTAACTTTAACTCTGAACTTTTGAAGGATGTCGAGGAAGAAATTCTAGAAGTTTAATGAGTTTTAATCGTAGTTGTTCCAATGGTTTGTTAAGTTTTTGTAGTAGTGATAATTCCTAGTATAGTGATTTTCAGTCTCAACTCTCTGTGTTGCGTGATTATCAGAGTGTCAGAATACACCCCATTCATGATAAACCCTCTACTGAAGTCTAATACTTCCCCCTCCCATCTAGTGTGTAGCATGAGTTATGATGACCAGGCAGTAGCGGACCAAGCTCTCAACCTCTTTGCGGATCACATCGAAAACGAAGAGGAGAACTCCAAGTTTGCTCTCGTCGGTAAGTGAGACGTTTTTATCGAGAAATGAGATATGGAGATTTGCGAAACAGAACATTGAAAATTTGCGAGGAATATTGAAAATCACGCGTATGAATGAGAAAGAAATATTTGAAATTTACATTCTGTTTTTATTATCGATGTGATTCAAATATTATCGAAGGAAACATGGGTCATTTCTCTTGATATGAGTTTAGCAAGATCCCCCATTCCCCCACTCTAGAACCGAGTGATGAGTATTTCGAGCAGTTGTTGGAAATTCTAAAGAACAAGTTAGAAGATGGCATCGGAGAGTGTGTTTATGAGGTGAATGTTTGTGTCCGTCAGCCATATCAGTCTCTTCTTGACACCACTTCTTCTATCAATAACGTCTCCTTGACTTCTTGGGATGACTGTCACCACTTCTTGCAATGACTGACACCACTTCCGGCAATGACTGACACCACTCTCCAGGTTGGCATTGGTGATGGGTGCCCGGATGGGCTATCTGAAGAAGACATGGAGGCATCACATGCTACCCTGCTCTCCCTTGCGGAGAACCTGAACGCAGATCTGTCCCTTCTCAGAGATAAACAAGCCGAGGTAAGGGAGTGGGGGGAAGTGAGGTGCTAAAGGGGAGGGGGGATGATAAGAACTTGATGATTGAGAATCACTCTTCCCCTCTTTACACACTTAACATCTGTCTCTTAAAGTCTGTCTCATAACAATTAATTATGATTGACAATGTTTTCATCCCTCCAGGACGGCAAAGTAGCAGAGTTTCTCATCAGACGTAGACCCACAGACGAGGACTTTACGGAGGTCAGGGTTGCTGTGATTGGCAATGTTGACGCAGGTAATATAATATCCTGACACCACTTTGATATATAATAGGTATATCGCCAATAATATCGCATGCATATTGACACCACTCCTACTTAGTCATCGTCACATTATTCACCAAAATATTCTCACGCTGACGCCATTGTAACTTAAATTTGTGTGCGTGATTTGTATTTTTTTCTATGATTTTCCATCACCCAGGTAAGAGTACTCTTCTGGGAGTGTTGACGCATGGCGAACTCGACAATGGACGAGGATTCGCCCGAACCAAACTGTTTCGTCACAAACATGAGCAAGAGACGGGGAGAACTAGCAGTGTGGGAAATGATATCCTCGGGTAAGAAGTGGTGTCAAGGGAAAAGTGGTGTCAAGCGGAAAGTGGTGTCAAGTGCGAGTGGTGTCAAGCGGAGAGTGGTGTCAAAGAGTGATGTGGTGTCAAAGGGGAGCGATGGTTCGTCACACATAAGTGGTGTCAGGAAGTGAGGTCAAAGACAGATGTGGTGTCAAGGGAGAGTTGTGCCAGGGAGAGAGTGGTGTCAAGGAATGATGGTTCGTCACACATAAGTAGTGTCAGCTGTCAACAGATGATAAAGTGGTGTCAGGCGATGTGCGAGTGGTGTCAAGATCGGTAAGTGTCAGAGGATGACAATAGAGTCCATACAGCATCATCAACCCCCAGGTTTGACTCCAAAGGAACTATCGTTAACCAGGCTGATGCGCACAACACTCAAGACTGGAAGAAGATTTGCTCAAACTCCAGTAAAGTCATAACGTTCATTGATCTCGCCGGACACGAAAAATACTTGAAAACTACAATTTTTGGTAGGTGGATATGACTTCTTACTTTCTTGTGTGTGCCTCCGAAACGTCTTCTCTTTCGCTTTTGTTCTATCGAGTATTTGAATTTTAATTCGACTTCATTCTAGGCATGACTGGTCATTTACCAGACTTTGGAATGTTGATGGTAGGAGCAAATGCCGGAATAATCGGTTAGTAGTACAGAGTAACAGTGACGTCACAAGATAAACCTTTTATGGTCAATACCTTATATGGACAATGGACATTGGACAATACCTTATATGGAATAATTCAGGAATGACGAAGGAGCATCTTGGGCTGAGTCTAGCTCTGGGGGTACCTGTGTACGTGGTGGTAACAAAGATTGACATGTGCCCTCCTAATGTATTAGAGGTGCGTGAGACAAGTTTCCTGACAGGGGGGAGAATCACTGATTTTGCCTCCAATTTGACAAACCATCTACTCTGATCTCACACTTTTCAAATTTCGTGATTATCAAAATCGACTTTTCACAGACCATTTAATTGTCTCCTGACTAGTGACTACCTCTTCTTCCATCTTACTGTCCTTCCTCTCAGGAAACAATGAATGTGTTGACGAAGATACTCAAATCCCCTGGGTGTAGGAAGATACCACTTCTTGTCTCCACCCAGGATGACGTCATAGTGTCCGCTACAAACTTCACATCTGAGCGGATATGTCCCATATTCCAGGTAAGGTAAAACTCGGGGGAAATGCTACATCAGTTGTGATGAGAATGCTACGCAGAATACACATTATTTCATTAAACAGGTCTCATCTGTTTCATATATTATACAGTATACACCTCTTTAATCACTATTCACACTCTAATATCCTCACGTTTCTCCTCAATCCTCATTTTTCCTCTCTCACTCAGATATCAAACGTGACGGGACAGAACATGGAACTGTTGAAGTCTTTCCTCAACCTGTTGAGTGTCCGTAATAACTACAAAGAGGGTGATTTGGCTGAGTTCCAGATAGATGACACATACAGTGTTCCTGGTGTAGGTACGTGTATACTGTATGTGAGTGTACAATGTATTTTGTGCACGTGTAATACAATATACACACTTTGTGTATAGTGTCTATTAAACTCTGCGTGTCTGCGTGTATAAAACTCTACAACCAGATGACACATACATCAGTGTAAGTGTAGGTGTAATAATGTACGTACGTTGATTATAATGTCTATACTATGTTTGTACTATGTTTGTACCGTGTGTGTGTGCTAAGTGTTTGCACGATATTGTGTATAGTTTTTGTACTGTGTGTATAATTTTAATTATAGCTCAATCAACAGTGTATAATGTATATTTGACACCGTCACTCCATAGCTACATATCAATTGTTGTCATGGCAACGCGTCACTCCATGGCAACACGTTACTCCGCAACGCGTGACACCATATCACGTGACTCTATACCACGTGTTCCAGGAACTGTCATATCTGGCACGTGTGTGAGAGGTCGGATTAAACTGAACGACACTCTACTCATGGGACCCGATGGAGTCGGCGCGTTCAGACCACTGGTTATCAAGTCTATTCACAGGAAGCGGCTACCNGGGGGGAGAATGCTACATCAGTTGTGATGATAAATCTACGCAGAATATCAAGTCAGATATATATTTTGTTTCATCCAAATACACATGATTTCATTAAACAGGTCTCATCCATTTTATTTATTATACAATATCCAACTCTTAAATCACTATTCACACTCCAATATCCTCACATTTCTCCTCATTTCTCCTCTCTCACTCAGATATCAAACGTGACGGGACAGAACATGGACCTGTTGAAGTCTTTCCTCAACCTGTTGAGTGTCCGTAATAACTACAAGGAGGGTGATTTGGCTGAGTTCCAGATTGATGACACATACAGTGTTCCTGGTGTAGGTACGTGTATGTGAGTGTACAATTCATATTGTACACGTGTTATACAATATACACACTTTGTGTATAGTGTATATCAAACTCTGTGTGTACAAAAGTGTCTGCGTGTATAGAACACCTAAAACTCTACAACCAGATGACACATACAACAGTGTAAGTGTAGGTGTAATAATGTACGTACGTTGATTGTAGTGTCTGTACTATGTTTGTACCGTGTGTGTGTGATTGCAAAGTGTTTGTATGATATTGTGTATAGTTTTTGTACTGTGTGTATAATTTCAATTATAGTTTAATCAGCAGTGTATTTTTGACACCGTTACTTCATATCATATTTTGTCATGGCAAAGTATGAAGCCATGGCAACGCGTCACTCCATGGCAACACGTTATTCCGCAACGCGTGACACCATATCACGTGACTCCATATCACGTGTTCCAGGAACTGTCATATCTGGCACGTGTGTGAGAGGTCGGATTAAACTGAACGACACTCTACTCATGGGACCAGATGGAGTCGGCGCGTTCAGACCACTGGTAATCAAGTCTATTCACAGGAAGCGGCTACCAGTGAAAGAGGTAATATGCTCTCGAGTTCTCATTGGGTCACGCATGAAAAGGGGAATTGTTGCGACTGTAAATAACCTGTTATCGCAGGTTCGTGCCGGTCAATCCAGTTCGTTTGCGTTGAAGAAGATAAAACGAGGAGAGATAAGGAAGGGTATGGTGCTGGTGTCTCCCAAAAGTGAACCAAAGGGTAAGGCTATGACGTCACTTACCAGTTAAGTAAAGCTACTTCTGGCATTATGTATGGCACTTAACATATTATGTCATTGTCATTCAACATGTGTTTTTCCGAGTTGGAAATCGATGAGCTACGGTGGAACTAAAAGTTTCAAGTCAATCAGTCTATCTGATTGGGAGCTATCCTCAAATGCTCACTCAAACTGACATGTTTTGAGTGGATAAGGGGGTATGGTGGCCCTTAACTTAGGAACCGATTATCGGATTGTCATGAAATTTACTTTGTCCGAGTTTCTAATGGTCCTTGAGCTATGGTAGAAGTTTCAAGTCAATCGGTCTATCCGTTTGGGAGCTATCCTCAAATGCTCACTCAAACTGACATGTTTTGGGCGGATAATGAGTTTTGTCGGCCCTTAACTTAGGAAGCGATAATCGGATTGTTTTGAGATTTTGTTTGTCCGAGTTTCTAATGGTCCTCGAGGTATGGTANTATGATAGAAGTTTCAAGTCAATCGGTCTATCCGTTTGGGAGCTATCCTCAAATGCTCACTCAAACTGACATGTTTTGGGCGGATAAGGGTTATGGCGGCCCTTAACTTAGGAACCGAGTATCGGATTGTCATGAAATTTAGTAAGTTCGAGTTTCTAATGGTCCTTGAGCTATGGTAGAAGTTCAAGTCAATCAGTCAATCCCTTTGGGAGCTATCCTCAAATGCTCGCTCAAACTGACATGTTTTGAGTGGATAAGGGGTTATGACAGCCCTTTACTTAAGAACCGATTATCGGATTGTCATGAAATTTTGTTTGTCCAAGTTTCTAATGGTCCTTGAGCTATGGTAGAAATTATAAGTCAATCGGTGTATCCGTTTGGGAGCTATCCTCAAATGCTCGCTCAAACTTACATGTTTTGGGCGGATAACGGGTTATGGCGGCCCTTAACTTAGGAACCGANAGCTATCCTCAAATGCTCACTCATACTGACATGTTTTAGGTGTATATGAGGTTATGGCGGCCGTTAACTAGGGAACCGATTATCAAATTAACGTGAAATTTTGGCTTCACGAGTTTCTAATAGTCCTTGACCTATGATAGACGTTTCAAGACTATAGCTCAATCCGTTCGGGAGAAATCCTCAAATGCTCGCTCAAACTGACATGTTTTTGGGTCAACATGAAATTTGGGCTCCCCTAATCCTTATCGCCATGGAGATTCATCTCAGTCAGTTGATCTGTGTGAGAGCTATCTTACGACAAATAACAGCAATTGTCTCTCATTAATCAATGCGAGAGTGTGCGAGTTATTATTTCTCTGAGTGAGGACCTCAACATAAAGTACCCTGGACTCCTTTAACAATCATCATTACAAAAGAGGGTTATTGTTTCAGTCTGCATTATCAACTAACCCATGCAATCGTGTACTGTGTATGTTTATGTGTGTAATGTATATTGCATTACAGGGGTGGGAGGGGCTCTAAATTGGATCACCGCAACATTCAGAGTCAATCAAGCTGTACAGACTGAGAACACACAATGAAACTAGCTAGGATTGTACTCTGAGATACTCGCTGAAATCTCATCAAACTTTCATTATAACTCCAGTTCATATGAGAGTGTGGCAAATTTTCTCTAGGTACACGTCCCATAAGTGAGGTTATTGTGAAAATTATCACCTGTGAAATGTTGTAGATCTGAATACTACTCAGCATCGTGGACAGGGCGAATATCGTGACATTGTCCCCAATAGTGGCCTGAGTGTCGAACGTGCCTTGTGTGTCCATAAGAAGGATTGCAACCTGGAGAAGGATGTTTTATTCTGAAGAAAGTGAGACAAGCACTACCACTTCTTATGCAGACTGCAGTGTTCCAATTCATGTTATCTGATACATTGTTATCTGATATAAGAAGGCGATATTTTATAGATTTATAGAACAAGAATATAGAACACAAACCTTCTCTCCAGTAACTGGATTAGTTCTGATGAAGGGCTGGCCCCACAGCCAAATTCCATTAGTTTCTCTGTTAGTTCCTCCCCTCCATTTAAAACCTGTCAGTTCTTCATCTGGACCACCCATCCAACCCTCCCTCCCTGTGCACATGGGGGTTATTGATGTTAAAAATAGAGGTGACCAGCTATTCAAATCAATACCAGGGCATAATTAATAACCATCTCACCTTCATTGATTAAGTAACGAAGTATGAAGTCGAGAAGGAATGATTTGCCTTTTCTGAATGCTCCTGGGGTTAAGAGGTAGCAAAAAGATGACAAGTATGAATCAAATATCAATTGTAATATGACTGAGCCCAAGAAAGTTCATTTCTGGACAAAATACTGACCTGCAACTGATACAACAATGACTGGAGTGTCTTTCAAGTTTGGTGAAACAAGGATAGAAGCTAACTCATTTTCACATAGTGTAAAAGTGTGATCATCATTGGCACGAATTATCTGAACTGGACCTAAAAATGGTCAATATTCCAGTAAGTGATGACAAAGTGATGCTGGATAGTGAGGCAAATATGATTAATGAGGCCTCACCATTAGTATTTATCACTTCATAAGAATCTGATTCGGAACTATCATTCTTTTGGTCATCTGCCATCACTTGGGTAGTGGTTTAGTGAATATGATATTAAATGAATCATAAGTAATTAATCATTGATAGAAATAGAGTTCATTTGTGAATGGTTGTATAACAATGTAAGAGGTGTCTTAGGGATAAATAGTTCTCATAACCTATAATAAATCAGGAATCATGTTTCAAATCAAGAATATTCCATGTTTTCATCTTTTAGGCTTCTCTTTTCTCCTTTTCTTTTGTTTTCTAATTTGTTCATCTGTTGCACATTCTCTGGAATCTTGGGAGGATGACAAATGTTTTCCATTCTGATTGTGGTTAAAAGCAGAATCCGGTTCTTGTATTTTATCACAGAAGTGTCTGTCTGCTTCAAGCTCAGAGTTCTTCGAACAAGATGCCTTATGTCTCTTATTGCTTTGGGATGATTGAGTAACAATGTTATTTAGGAATCTTTTGTTGATTGACTTACTAGGTGGCTTAGGTAACCAAGCAGTTGCTCCTAGCTCCTTCACTAAGCTGTTGGTTCTCTTGCAGCTTTTAAGAATTTCCTCAGCTGCCAACTCATCCAAGGATTTATCTTCTTTGTCCTCAACCATCAAGTCTTTCTCACCATTGTAGAAAGTAAAGATTTAGTACTTCACTTCCTCACAAATCACTCACATTGTTGATTGTCAATACATATGGAAACATAAGGTAACCTTCTTTCAATTAACATATTTAACTGGTCAACAAAAGTTGAATCTAGTATCTATAAACCTCAGCTTGAGATATAGTAAGGAAATGAAAGACACACTATCAAGATAATGAAATTAAAATGAAGATAAATGAAAATAATATGCGCACTTTCTTGCGCTGCGTACACGAATTCAATTTCTCCGGCTCCGGCCTCGATTCCAATTCAGTCAACTGTATAAGTTCCATTCAGGAAGTCTGACCCCGATTTGGTCTGAATCTCGCACGGCGTGCGAAATAAGATAAAAGTAGATACAATAACTAACTTTATAGTTTTGTTCAGCCCTTTTGAGCAAGTATGGCGACGCGGCGTGTTCCCACGCTGCGCGATCGTGACCCAATTACTCCACGCGCGCCGCGCTGCGCGCCTCCGTGGTTGTACGACTTTTCTAATCACTGAGTAAATAGAAAGCGCGCAACGTGTGTACAAGCGCGGCGTGCGCGTAATTTAAGCGGCGCGCGCCACAAAGCCCGGCCCAATCTTCAATTGTGAACAAGCAAATTAGTTTATGTGGTTTTTTAGTCTAGCAAAAGATGAAGCATATTTGCGCGCGGCCCGGCGCGCAAGAGTGTGCCGCATGCTCGATATTTGCACGTGCAAATACTCAATTGATATCATTCTTCTGAGACTTGAGATACGATATACCATCAAATCATGTTTTGAAATGATTTGGATGACGTCATTGCACTGTTGATATTTTTCGCGCGCTGCGCACTTATACGAGATATGCAAAATTATTGTTTCCTATTTTTTATTTTATTATTTTATTTTTGTATTTATTGACCTGTGCTTCTCACTTTTTTCTGAATNCTAGTGCCGCACCTCGCGAAACTGGCCTATAGTGTGTTCCCACGGTGCGCGATCGTGACCCAAATACTCCACGCGCGCCGCGCTGCGCGTCTCCGTGGTTGTACGACTTTTCAAATCACTGAGTAAATTGAAAGCGCGCAACATGTGTACAAGCGCGGCGTACGCGACGCGCAATTTAAGCGGCGCGCGCCACAAAGCCCGTGCCAATCTTTAATTGTGGACAAGCAATATATTTTATGTGGTTTACTTAGTCTAGCAAAAGAATAAAGATGAAGCATATTTGCGCGCGGCGCGCAAGTGTGTGCCGCATGCTCGATATATGCACGTGCAAATGCTTAATTGATGTCATTCTTCAAAGACTTGAGATACGATATACCATCAAATTGTTTTGAAATGACTTGGATGGCGTCATTGCACTGTTGATATTTTTCGCGCGCTGCGCACTTATACGAGATATGTAAAATTATTGTTATTTTTTATTTTATTATTTTATTTTTGTATTTATTGACCTGTGCTACTCATTTTTTTTGAATGAAGTGATTCTTTTTAGGGTAGTAAAACATATGTTATCAGTCACTAAACATCTGAAACACAACTTGCAAAAGTTCTAAAAAGCTGCATAAATAAATTAATGGATGATTATCAAATAAAATAATGAACAAAACTTGAACACAACTCATTATTTCAGCACATCAAAGTAGAACAGGCTATCATTATGCTCTTGCTGTTCGACCATTTTTCCTTTTCTTAATGACATTACTGAATGTTAGAACATTTAAAACCGTAGATAGCTTTCTTTGGTAACTTGATGGCTTCTTTTCATTAGCTGAATGTGGAGGGGTGCCATTTTCACTACTATTCTTCTCTGTACTTGATGCTTTCCTGGTCTGAGGACGTGTTGAGGCAACAGAGCTGGTGGATCCACCGTGGCTTGATATGTTGGGATATGATACTGAGGACGCACTTCGAGTTGCAGAAGAGGTAGGAAGTTTGATCGCTCCTGGTCCATCTTTTCTGAAGTTACATAACCTGTGGAAAACAGTTGTTATTATAACAATAGTAGATGAATTCATAAACCGAATTATCATCAAATTTTCATCAATATTCTTAACACAGACTTGTTAGCAATGAAGAGGAGTCTGTCTAATGAATTCAGGGCACTCTTTATTGATTGCCAGTCAGAATGATTGATACTCAAGTGTTTTGTATAGTTCCTCAACAGCATGAGATATTGGGGCAGCCTCTGTAATGAAGATGCAAGTTAAATCTAAGGTTATATTGTTCTAGAATGTTGTAAAATCAATTCAAGACAGGTTCATTGATGGAAACCAAGTTTATTAACCTGTATTGGATTGTATAGGAAAGAAAGAAGTGAGAGTCTCTGGCACACTGGTTCATCCTCTCTACATCTTTGTATGAAGTTTCTGAATCTCTCATTGGTTTCTGTTACCTTTGCTAACTTTGCAAACAGAAGTGGGAAGTGTGTTATGTAGTTCAGATAGACTTTGAACAGACCATCTGTTGTATGTTCCTCAAAAACTGCAAAGTATTATAGTTATATCTTGTAATTAAGATTCTTGTAATTAGTGTGCTTTGTCAGGAACCACTTTGAGAATTAGAGACCATTTCTTACCTGAAAACAAGTCGCCAACTCTCTGAAGCTCATGCCAGTTGTTCAATCTCTCCTCCAATCTGCCCAACAGCACAGAGTGTTTATGAAGAAGCCTGATTAATTGCGATGGGAAGAGGGTGCTGTGAACTTTCCTCGTCAGTAACCCAATCTCTTTTATAGGTTGAGCAAAAACCTGGGATACGAAAGATATGAGTAATGAATAACAATATTTTGGTATTTGGACTCTCCTCCTAGCATGCACGCTTCAGTTAGGAGGATTTCTCTCTCACCTCCATGATGGTGAGGAGGTTGGTCGTGTAGTTTCGTTCTGTTTCAAAGAGCTCACACACTGTCATCTGCACCTTACTCATATCTCCGGACCTAACCCCAATACCCTGCAATAATTGGACAGTCTAGATCCTATCCATACATGTTACATATCCTGAATATCTGCTGCTTATCATTCTTACACAAATGTCTCCCTCCGAATTGAACTTCTTCAAAGACGCTGTTCTGTGAAGTCTGGTGTGGGTATTCGATGCCCCTGCAGATGTGAAACTTTGTGACGCCCTGAGAAGATGTTTCCCTGAACTGGCATCATTCTGTGGCTTGTTGTTCAGCTCATTTCCCCGCTTCTTGTTATACTTGTCCTCGAGTTTTGCAACATCCAGACAGTCTTCGTAATACCCCTCGTTATCAGTCAACCTGGAATATATAGTTATGTTGCCTGTAGTGGTTACTGGGAGACTGCTTATGGTTGCTATGGAGACAAGAATCACGTGACATCTCACCATTCATAGGAAGTTGCTAAGGATATCCTATGCTTGTGCTCCTCTGGTTCACTAAGACTCGATTTAACAGATGTCGTCGTGTAATCTTCATCTGTTGCACTGATCACAAACCTTTGTGTTAGCTTATGTCATATGTGTACATCATAAAAATACACGAACAATTATTCATTTTGAGCTATAAATCAAAGTTTCGTAGCATCTTTGTTTTCGTACTGGGGGCGTGTGACTGTGCAACGCAATCTCAATAAAAATATAACGCGAGATTTCGTTCCTTTTTCTGAGAAAACATGACTTCAATTTTGTGACGATTGTGTGTGTGTGTGTGTGTGCGTTGCACCTTGCATTATCAGCCTCTGATGACGTAGGCGACTCGATTGTAACCCGGTGGTTGCCTGTAACGGTGTAATCACACTCAGAAAGTAATGAAAAGTGACGAAAATAAAGAAAACTGTACAGAAAGGATGAAAACATAAGGAAGAAGCGAAAAGATGAATTATCAAAGATGAATAATCAAAGGAATAAAATTCTCATAATTTCAGGTAGAGCTCACCCAGTTTGAGTGATTTATTCCGCCCCTTCTTCGGAAACAGTCCTGGAGTGAATGTTGGACTCTGAATGAAACTCGAGGAGGAACTCTTCTTCCCGCCTGCATCGGGTAAGATAACGGGGGTCAGTGGAGAATCACCAGGGGTCAGAGGGGGTGTAATAGATGTAATATGGGGTTCATTGATAAATTTTTCGATGCAAGGAAAAATTTGTGATGGGTTCCTAAAAAACAGCGTATTCATTCACGGTCACAATACTCTCCACGTACCGTTGAAAGATCTGGGCGTTGCTGGGTTGAAAACTTCATCAATAGAATCACTGCTAACCCGGGGCAGATTGAATGGTTTCCTCACTCGCTTCTGTTTAGTTTGGTGTGCTTCCGGTTCCGATACTGGGCTGTTCAGTGCTCTGCGAGTGGGGTAGATTATCCCTTATATGGCATAATATCACAAGGCGGTCCAACTCTCTCTTCACTCAGAATCACCTCAACCACACCCTATCACCATAGTAACAATGATCCCAATGATCATTTAAACATGGCAACTGTAGCCTGGTTACTCACGCTAGTCGTGGCGGGTCGTCACTACTGTGAGTGTGGTCGTCCGAGGAGGTCGGAGCGAGGATTCGCACCGTATGTTTGCCTGGGAGGCGGAGTGGGGTTGTTATGAGGTTGTTATGGTAATCAACTAATTAGACTGGGAAAATTTGATAGAAACGGTTTCAGATTTGGTACCTAATTTAGCTGATCCACTGACTCGAGTTGTGAGTTCTAGCTTGCGATTGTTGATGATACCCTTGGGCAGCTTCAGATCCCCTGAGCAGAAAACCTCATTCCAAAACGATCATTTGGGACGAAACACGTTTCAATAAGGTCGCAAAAATCAACACTCAACTATAATAATTGATTATGTCACGTGTAATTGACCGAGTCAAGCGTACCTTTATCCATGGACTGTTGCGACGATTCCGTGCTCGTTGACTTATTCGTCGTGGAATAGGACGATGTCGACGAGGACATACTCAGCTCCTTACTCCCTCCACCGCCCATACTCGTGGAGAAACTCGATTCCTTGCTCCCACCTAGCACTCCGTTGCTAAGCAACAGCGACCCGTCCGTCTCGGAGTTGGTTGAGAGATGACTGAGAGATGGGGGAGGAGGCGGAGAGGTTGCTGTTGTCATTCCATCTTCAACATCATCTGATGATATTAGCGTAATGATGAGGAGTGATGACAAATTGATGTGGGTGATTATTCGTGTGAATGTGTGATGAAAGTTTAGCGATAGAAAATTACGTCGGTATCGAATACGAGAACCAGAATACGAAAGGACCTAGACAGCATGATCTACGTAAAACAATATTTGTTGCGTACTTAGATGATACCTAAGTATGATACATATTGCAACATCAGTGCGACAGCAAGCAGTTTATATCACTATACATAAGAATTCTGTCAGATGACAGTACTGTCGATATTTTAATTAATAAAATCTAATAAACGGGCGAATAACATTTGTTACTACGAATCACGAATTCTCTCAATTTTGGAGCATCGCAAATTTTCAGATTTATTTTGTAACTGGAGTTAGAAATTGGATATTAAATTCGAGTGTGCGGCAAAAGATACGTGATGAAAAACAGTGCAGAAACGAAGGAACGAAATTTGATCGCCTCTGTTTTATATCGATTTCTCATTGACATTATCTGTAACACATGGGGGGTTCGAATTCTCAAAACAAACGAAATATCGTCTCAAACTCAATTTCAGCGCCAACGCGAGATTCATTTCAACGTCAAATCCAACGCTTTATCAAGAAAATTCTACCAAGATTACTTCTCTAGAACAAAACGCAAGTTTTGTGTGTGTGTGTGTGTGTGTGTGTGTGTGTGTGGCTGAGGGTGTCTGTACGCGCAGAGTTTTAATGAAAAAGAGGGTCGACATGTATAAAACACAACATAAACTTTCAGAAGTTGCTTCAGCGCCACATACCATATAAGGAATAATCGGTTCTATTCTACTAACTTTCGTAGAAATACTCGACTTACTGAGTTACTACATTTTATTGAGGGAACGGCACATTGATCGAGATGATTTGGGTTCATGGGTAATCGTACATGTGCGGTAATCTTACATGTGCAGTTATCGTGCATGTCAAGTAATGGTGCATTCTCACCTTTCTTAGGCTCGTTGAGGTTCAGTTCCGAGCTCACTTTCTTACATCTCTTCACTCGACCCGGCCTAGTTCTCTGAACCTAAACATTGGATAAAGGGGGTTCAAAACACCAGTATAGTACAAAAAAGGATCTGTAGAATAATTCAAATTGTACAATTCCTCAAAAAAATTGGACTTGTTTATACTGATTAGTTTTCAAAGACAACGTCTAATTTCAGATTTCAAACCTGTGACCTATTTGGCTCCCTATCCGACGTATCCTCATCGACCACACTTCCCCTGGACAAATATCCATTCCCACTATCGCTCCCTCCACTCCTCAACTCTTCCCTCCTCCCTCCTCCTCCCTCCACTCCCACTCCCCCTCCCCCTTCGTCATCCAGTTCCTTGTTCTCGCAGTCCTGGGACTCGTCACAGCTAACTCGTCTCCAAGTGGTGATATCTTTGAGTCGCTGTCGACGGTTATCTTTCGCTTCCTCTTGGGAGTCCTGACGGTGAGTGAATTCAGTGAGCGAATTTCTGCGTATGATAGTGATATTTGGGTGAATAGTTGTGACTGGGGATGGAGTCAATGTTGGGGTAATGGATATCAAGGGTTAAGAGCATGGATTGATGAAAAAGGGAAGGGCTTATTTTCTAAATAGAAGGGTTGAGGGAGGCAAAGAATATTTTTAACAAACTTGTAAACCTTTTTCGATTCCTTGTTCTTATTATTCTCAATCTCAAAACACTTCGCTCTCTCCTCCGGATCGTCTAATATTTCCGGTCCATCACCGATACCCCCGTTACTCGTCGCATAATGCAAATCCCTCATAAAACTCTGTACTTCTTCGTCACTGACATGCAGAACTTCGTCCTCCACATCTTCACTGGACAAAGTTTTGTAAACGACAACATCGTTGAACGTCACAACACTTTCTCGAGGGGTGACTTCGTCATCGTCATCCTCTTCTTTAGTACCGTCTTCTGAATCTGTGACGAAAAACTGCGGAATGTTGCTCGGTTGCTGACTTAAATCGAACAGATCTTGATTCACTTCGTCCTCCTCGTCGGCCACGAAGTTTTGTCGGACGAGGGGTGGTCGTCGGGACGCTTTCTGCGATGTGGTCGAGTTGGACCGATTCAAGTTGTTTGTCACGGTCAGATCTTGTTTTTCGGGGATTATTTCCAAGGGGAGGAAGGAAGTGGAGTCATTCTCTACTGATTTGACACTTTCTAACGAGTGCACACTTGGACTTGCGTCTAGGTCGTCACTAAACGTGTCCGTGTTTGTTGATACTTGTTCAATGAGGAAGGATTTGTGATCGCTAAAACTTGATGATCCTTTGATTGTGTTCTTTAGGATTCCTCTTTTTGGTGTTAGCAGGTTGTTTTGGTCGAGGGAGGATGTTCTTTGCAACTGTTTTCTCGCTTGTTGCTCTTTCAAATCTTCTTCAATCCTTCTCTCTAGCGCCCAAATACCAAACGAGTTATTGAAAATCGGCCCATTCGCAGTTTTCCCATTTTCTGTAAAGTTCTCAACACTTTTCTCCTCAATCTTGTTCATCACTTTCACGGTTGGAAGGTCCCCAGAGCCCTCTTTCCTTGCTGTGTTTGTGAAGATGGGTTTGTTTGCCTCCTCTGCGTTGTTATCCACGTTGCTTAGCGACCTTGTCACTGAACAGTTGACTAGCGGACTATCTACAAGTTTGTTGTTGATAGGGAGCTTCTCTGCTGATGATCGGACCGGTTTTGGGCTGGTTTTTGGGGATTCCGGTGATTTTTGAGAGGGAATGGACTTGTTGACACTCTTCTTTGCAATGGAATTGTTCGGTCCGTTGGTTGCGGCGTTGTTGTTCAACTTAGCAGTAAAACACTTCACAGTTTTACTGATGATTGCGTCAGGTTTTGATTTCTTTACAACTGGGGGTGGGCTAAACGCTGTTTTCTTGGGTTCTGAAAACATACTGACTATCTGCTGGACTTTTGTTTGAGTTGGTTTACCAGCCTGTTCTCTACCATTGCTCATTTTGGACTGGTTGTCTGTTGGTGGGCTTTGAACTGGGGGTTTAGTTTTGGGTGGACTTGTCACTTTTGGAGTTGTTTTAGGAATTGTTGCAGTAGCTTTAGGAATTGTAACCAATGATGGCTTATGAATCGCAACCGTTGCCTTAGCAACACTTTGAAATCTGTTTGTCATTTTCTTCTTGGATATCTCCGGAGAGGAATCGGGATCACTATCTGGTTTGTGTATCTTAATTTCCGGAGGTTTGAAGAGGAATGGCTTGCTCTCCGAGTTCTTGTGCCATGGCAAACTGCCAGGTTTGTTCGTGGAATAATCCGAGGCATTACTGAACGAGGTCGGTCTCGTGTTCGTCTCCGTACCGTGACTATAACTCGGTCTCGTCTGAGACTCGGCCGCGTTGTTGGAGTCGTTGGCATAAGAATTGGATCTGAGGAGCGGGAATATAACTGTGGTCGTGTTGTGCTCGAATGAGTTTCTGTGGTTGACGGGAAACTGTGGGAGCATTTTCTGCGGTGCAGTGGACGTCTGAGGAGCTGTGTTAGCAGTAGGAGCTGTGTTGTTGATGAAGGAGTTTGACCGCAGGATTGGGGAACCAGCCACAGCCAGTTTAACGTCTATAGGGTTTTTCATCTGGTCAGGGGCTATAGGATGATGATAAATAACACCCGACGAATCATGTACGATGGATTTAGACCGTACTAGAGGTATACTAGCGATATGAGCTCCAATATCCCCAGATAAACCGCCCTGGGTCGCAGCTGCAGCCAGGAGAAACCCATGATGACTAATCCTGCGTTGTGGGTGTTTTGGAGTTGGCAGGGTACGACCCGAGGACGACCCCCCTTTAGTTGGGGTTGTCGCCTCGCCTCCCCCCTGGACATGATATCCGTATGTTGCGAGTGTGCTGTTCGCACGTGTGACCAGCGATCCGTCGAAGCTGTGTGATTGGTTCATTTTGCACATGCGGGGGTTGCTGAGGCAACACATGTGGTTGCACTGACTCCTCTTCCGTTGATTCGACTGGAATTTCCGGTGCTCGTCGATAATGCTACGGAATTTCATCTCGTTCGTCTCGAAAAACCGCTCCACACGTTGTTTAGTCTCGTCACTGTTGAACGGCCAGGATGTTTCGTTAGCGTCTGGAGATCGAGGTGAGTCTTCATTTGAGACGGGGTTCCGAATTTTCATTCCTGGGATTCATTTGGAAAAGAGTAGGTGACAAAATCTAACGAGTGAAGGATATAAATGGCTAAACCGTCGATAGAGTTGGTCATTTCCTGTTCGAATCAGCCAACGAAACACGGAAGTAGGTATAGGTTCTTTACAAGCTTATATCCTAGTATCAACTCTCGAAACAAGCATTACAGTATATACCCAGAGGAAAAACACACAGTAGCACAATATAACTGCAGGGAAATGTTTTTGCAGGACGCTGCTCTCGTACTTTTCCTATTTTCTTCATGATCTCAACTCATTAGCTCATTAGAGAAGCCTGCGTCAAAAACTATAGAGTCGGTCATGTATCTGGAAGAAGAAATGTACATTTTCCTGTTGTTGATAACGATAGTTGAACTAAACAACCCTGGAATGAAGTCCTGCGGCGTCCTAAAAGCGTGAAAAATGTCCCGCAAAATGTCCCGCAGGTTTATCCCGAATCATGCGATAAAGAATGGTCGTATGTTAGCGTACGTGCGTGTAACGCAAGAAAAATAAGTTATGATTATGTCGCGTCAATGTTGAGATATTTCTAGAATGATCTAATTTTGTGACGTTTCAAACTCCATTCTTCCTTGAGTCTCCAAGACGATATAATAGGGAGAAAGCCATTCAGTCTGCTAATTGATAATGGAGAAAATTCTAGATAATTCGGATATAATATGATAATATGTATCTACATTTGGGAAACCACCATTGTTTTTATCTTCATTTTGAAGGAGGGCTCAGGGCATCAACAAATCTAACATATTCAATATCGCAATATATGGATACCGATTTCAAAATGATTTGAAATACTCCTCAGCGAATTGAAGTTGAAACTGGGTAAAGAAAATGGGTATGGAATATCATAAGTGGAATATCATAAGTGTTCACTTATTGTATAATATTCAACCATGCGAAATTTATACCAAGGTAAGAGTATGTATTTTCTAACCTAACTACAAGAAGTGCTGCGCTTTTTAATTACCTCATTATCTAATTAGCTAGCTTGCTGATTACTATCGCACGAACTACGACGTGAATAAACGTTTGTCTATATTTTATATCCAAAAGTTTCACACAATTCCGTATCACAATCACAAACTATGGCCCAAATATAGTCCGTGGTCAAAGCGGGCCGTAGTAGACAGTAACCTAGCTCAAGTGATTGAGAAGTGAACCGGACTGTACTGAATATTGATTATAAGAACCCCTTGAGTCTACAATCACTTGTATAAATTATGAAGGAGCACACTCGAATAATGAAGGTTTACGAGGGGAAAAATTTCGATGCTTCCGTTAACCCAACTTAAGCACATACTTATTAAGCGAAAATGAAATAGTATAAGTTCAAATTCCTCTGTACAAGAGCTGTAGAGTGTAGGGGAGATAATGAGATCATACGAGCACTGATTTTGAGAGTACAATAGATCGTCTATAATAACTTACACGGTGGACCGTATTACGTCAACCGACCGTACAAGCAATGACCAAGGAATAAGGAGTGATGAAGGATAAGGGAGTTAGGGAGGGTGAAGTTCATTTCTCGAAGAAGTCCTTCGTTCGGTATAACGACATTCGTATAGAGCAACAAAATCCCATGTCAAGTTTTTTTCTGGGAAAGGTAAACGCATAGTTTTAGAGCGTTTTGCCAATGAGTGTAAATGTTTTATGTTCGTTTATCCAGGAGATATGTGTTTTATATTTCATCGGGAAAAAATGCAAATGACCAGGAACCTCAAACAAAAGCGCATTATGCATTATGCTGCATGGACTTGTGGAAGATGGGTGAGTGTGTGTGTGTGACGTGTGTGTGTGTGTATGTGTGTGCGTGTGTGTTTGTGTGTGTTTATGTCTGTCTGATCGAAACATAGGTTGTACGGTCGTGGGGGTGTTTTTTCTGATCGTAAGTCTGTTTTTGTTCGCCAGAAATTTAATGTCTTTGTGGATATGGTTGTTTGTCTGTGGAGAATCTAACCAAATGCTACTCGAAGAGTCACTAAATACACTGTATATCTCTCCTATAATCAGTATCAGTAAAACTCTCATCGTTTACGGAAATGACCTGAAACCCATTATACATTGCTGATGTCATGTGTGTGTCAGTGTATGTGTGTGTCTGCCTGTGTTTGTGTGTCTGTATGTATGTATGTGTGTGTGTGCTTGTGCTATCTAGTTTCTAGCGCTGTCAGGCGAAAGTGGCGTCAAGCAGAAGTTTCGTCAAACGAAAGTGGTGTCAAGTGAAAGTGGTGTCAAGTNAGTTATGTCAAACGAAAGTGGTGTCAAACGAAAGTGGTGTCAAATGAAAATGGTGTCAAGCGAAAGTGGTATAAACCTGAGACATGTTTCCAAAGTGGTGTCAACACAATAGTGGTGTCAACAACGTCTCCCAACACGTACCTCAAATGATATAACAGGGTAAACACTCCTCTCAAAGTCTTCGTACTTGGAGAACATGTGATTTCTCTTCGATCCTGGGAGTTGCTATGGTTATCAATCGAATGCATATCATACCTTTTCCGTTCACTGAACTCTGACATTGAGCTATTAAATAATCTTGGAAATTAAGCACTTATTAGGAATCTAATTGGGTGTTTAATAAAGCAAGGCTGGTCCTCGAGGTCGAACTGTACATTATGCACCTCGTGTATTAACTATTGGTTATTAAATGATCAAAGATTTCACACATATTTCACATGAAATCTCATGAAATTCCCCATAACTCACAGGTTTCACAGGTTTCACGACTTACCAGCGTAACCACTATCGTCTGCATCATCTTGTATTGATCTGTCTGACTAAAACAAAGTGTTGAATTACTTTCCCAAGTTTTCAAATGGATAGGAATATGCTTCAGTCCTTAAATTCAAAACGCAATCTCTTTAAATCTGTTTCCAATCATAACCAGAACCTAGCTCCGAAAAGCTCATAGCGAAAAAATTTTCAGAACTTTGTTTTTACCTGACTTTCAAAATCTTTTCGGTACGCTAGGAGGCGTTTCTTCAGCAGTGACAGTCGTTTTTTATCTATGACAATTGTTGTCATTCCGCTACTGGAATAACGTGTTACAGTAGTGAAAATTCTGACAATCGGTGTCAAGCAAGCAAATGGTGTCAAGCGAATATCATATCAAGCAAAAGTGGTGCATATGAGTAGCTGAATCAACGGTTCGTGTCGTTCCACTCTACCTTATTTTCTCTGTCTCTAGAAACGACTGCCCCATGTCTGCCATTACAAAAGAGAGAAATTAAAATAGGGTTCAGACAACAAAATATGGCCCCTACTTTGCTTTACTACCCTGGCCTCGATCCATTTTCTTCATTTTGTCACATTTATTCTAGGATAGCGAACATGGGGTTGGGGAGTTGGGGGTGGGGGCTTTTATACCCCATATAGCAAGACTCAAACTTGAAAGTTTCCGAAAAAAACTGAAGAATATTCTTTTGATTGTCTTAAAATTCGAAGCACACTGTACATAGCAAGTTCTCAAACTAGATCGATAGCATCACCCAAATCTAGATCATGCTACACCCTATGCATTGATCTGTGAAGAAATCTTTGAAGAATAGATGAGAGAAAAAAGAACAAAGGTTTCTTCACGTATAATGGATCGTAACAAAAGACTTCTCCCTCATGAAGATTATAAAGTAATAAACTTAGTATCAGTCACGTAGTCAGGAGACTTGTACACTCAATAATATCTATCAAAAAAAGCTAAATTTCTTGATTTATTCGAGATGATTGATGTCAGAAATTCGTTGGTAGGATACGACCGAGTACAAGATTTTGTTCTGCAGTCGATCATCGGTTTAAATGATGCCGGGCAATCATTGACTGTGAAAAAGAAAACAAAATTATAACGAAGAAGGGTACCTATCAAGTGGCAATCTAACAACAGAAATCAGCAATTATGAATTGTACAGAATCTACACACACACGCACATTTGGAGACACTCACTCTAGGAGTACATTTTCCCCCTCCACTTACCTCTCCCCCTTGACTAATTTCGGTACTCGAAATCCCCGAGAAGTATAGTGGAGCGTGAAATTGCATACGCCTTAATTAACGGTGCTCTTCGTACTTACGTCGATCAAATTTCTTTATAAAGGAGCACGTGTGAGTGTGTGTGTGTGTGTGTGTGTGTGTGTGTGTGTGTGTGTGTGTGTGTGAGAGTGTGTGTGAGT
>CAMPET010000218.1:4638-33571 GCA_946803715.1 Beroe ovata | reverse complement strand
TGTGTGTGTGTGTGTGTGTGTGTGTTCGTGTGATTTGGTGTGTTTAATCGCCAGATTAAACTGCTGTAGCTCACTACGACAGCTGAAATTATGAATTATTTCTATGATAGCTTTTATGACTCATAATCAAAGAAAACAACTTTCAAATCACTGTATACTGTATTATATCGGAAATTGTGGGCGTTGGAATATCAGATAAAGTTATAATGTTGGATTTCGAAAATACTTGAAATAGCTCGACTATTTGAACGTGCTTCGTGGGTGTAGAGCTATTGTGCTAATCTGCTACTCATTACATAATACGAAATAATGTGTTGTATTTAGAGGAATACTGAGTTTCTGTGTTCGTGTGTGCGAGTATGTGAGTGTGTGTCTCAGTTTGTCTGCGTGCGTCTGTTACCTTTACAATTTCACCAAATATATTATATGCATGTATACAGACAGACCCATAAAGCATGTTCCATGCCGTCAAGCAACGGACTTTGTAAAAATATTCCTTGAACCCGCGAAACATTCGAGATGCTATCCATACGTCCTCTCTAAAATAGCAATCATAGAATATCCCGTGCTAAAAAGCTTAAGTGAGCTGGGACCACCACCGGCAATCGGCATATATCTATTCCATCAATTAAGCATAATAATGGGGAAGAGAAATTGAGGGACACAATCTAAGGGGGATGATTGAGGACCAGAAAGGAGAAGAAATATAAGAAACTAGCGACTTTTTCTTCTCAATAGTTCACTCTCTATATAACATTATATATATATCGAGACCTATTCTGATAAACAATGGGTAGAAGTCTCGACGTCCCTGCTCCTCCATTTAATATTGAATACAAGATGCGTGTTGACTCACGCGTGACCCTCACGTGACTATCTGAGAAATATAAATGTATGTGTGTGTCTGTGTGTGTGTGTGTGTGTTTGTGTGAGTGTCTGTGTGTGTCTGTGTGTCTGTGTCTGTGTGTGTCTGTTTGTGCGTGTGTGTGTCTGTGTGTGTGACGTTTGTGTGTGTGTGTCTGTGTGTGTGCAGATGTTATAATCGTCACATCGTTTCAACCCTTCGCAATTTTATATTCATCTCAATGAACCAATCAGTATTAGTTCCTATTGGTTTTTACTTTTTCGCGATGCTGGATGATGATCAATGAATCTCAAGAAGTGCTCAATCTGAGAGAACAGCTTAGCTAATATCGAATAAAAGAATGCCACGACGAATCAGTGCACATGCTGCATGCATATTACGATTTTATGTCCTTACTTGTGCGCGCTCTCAATTGTCTTCACTAAGGGGTGTGACAATCAAACATGTGTGAAAACCGTGTGATAAATTGCGCGAATAGGGGTGTGATTATATATTCCATGGAAATTTGGAGTGTGGTAGCATCATAAGAGGTTATATAGGTATTTGAGTGATAATGTTATTGAGGGAGAGATGGGGAGAGATCAACAGAATTACAAACAGGAGAGATAGGCAGGGCAGGGGGTGACGATCTTGCTAGCGGTCGGGAACAATGGTTGTGTGAGTTATGAGTATAGGTGCTAAGATATTATATCTGAGATTCATTTATAGCGCAATTTATACCAACCCATCTACCCGGTAGGTACCCCCATGATTTGGTTTGTAATAATGAACGTCGAGAGTGAATCTTCTTATGATCAGTTCGGAAAGTCGATCGAAGAAGTGGTAGTCGGAAAGAAATTGCAATCGAAAATCTATTGTAAAAGTATTGTAATCAAAAGTTAATGTTCGATCCTGGGGCAATTGAATAAAGTCTAGGAATATAATTCTTTCGACACCATATATAATCTCCTGGGGGCATGTAGGGATTAGGGGGCGTGGAAATAGTTCTTAAGAAATTGAGTCACACGCACAGAGACACGCACTGGAATTCTCGTATCAACGTCTAATGGAAGTTTTAGCAAGTTCATCGCAACAAGCAACTGCTGCAATCATTCCTTGTTTAAAGGGGAGAGAGTTAGTGATGGAGCTGGGTTGTTGATAATGAACTCAAATAGTACAGAGGTTCATTCAATTTCAAAACTGTGTGTAGTAGTAGTAAAGAGTGACGTGGTCGAAAATGAAAATGACATGTCCATTAATAAAGTTGACAAGAGATGGCGCCCTTCCCCAGGGGCTAGTCCTCCCTGAAGAGAATGCAGACTTAGTCCGAGAATGTGCATTGTGCACCCTGCACAGTGCACAGATGATATTGTGAGATGTTGCACAATGACGGTGACGGAATCGGTTTTGTGAGACACAATGATATCTTACAGAGTTGTCTGACAAGCATCGATTTACAATTCCACGTACAGCTAGTTTTTGTATCGACGATTAGACAAAATTCAAAAAGAATGGTGTGTGTTGTGTCGGTTTAGTGTTCTGTCTGGGTATAAATTCGATTAGAAATTGTGTCTGTGTACTGTGCGTGTGTGTGTGTACTATTTGTGTGTGTATGTGTATGAAGATAAAAGAAGGGCTGTCATACAATCAATGCAGCAATGTCATTTCATTAAACAGGTACCACTTGTCACGTGAATGCAATTGTAGTACACGCCCCTTACTACCGATTGCAGTACCCATGATAATTGCAGTGGCTACTGCAGTGCCCCTCCCATGCAAGAGAAGCAAATCCACAACTCATCTCATGATGTGATATAAACCCACAACTTGAATACACATTTGAGTCACGCGACACAAGTCACGTGTTTCCTTAGCAACAGTCACGTGTGCACGTGTGTTATCACGTGACGAAGTATGATAAAGATCCGTCATTATACCGTACAATACCGCGTAACAATGATTTATCAATAATACACGGCGAACTTTATCAAGACGTAATGAAAGTGCCTAGAAATTTAACTGCTTTTGATATAACTCACCTCAACGACAAAATGACGAAAATACGTGTGTTTTCTCCGAAATCTCGATACAAAAACTAGAAACTCATCTCCATCGGTTTATAAGTCGCAAAGAATGTCCGTATTTGGAGCGGCTGCAGCATGATAACATTCCCATCGTCGTTCGTCGTGTGTTCGTCGTTATCCCGCACGTGCGAAATCGGACGATCACCGGCCAAACCCCGCTCGGAAAACTCAACAAGAATTTTTCCCCGGAATACTCGGTCCAAGTCCACGGAGATGGGATATCCGTGTTCGTTTTTGGGGAGGATGTTTTCCAAACGCAGGAGATAGGTCTGAAACGAAAAGATGAAAGATACTCTGAAGATAGAGTGAAACATGGGGTTTCGAAATGATAGAATTGCCATGGTTAGAAATTCCCAAATTCAAAATTTCTAAAATTTCCGCCGAACCAAAATTTGGGTCGTCAATAATGTAAATGACATTGCTTTGAGAGTTTGAGTGCCGATACTGAGATCAGAAATTTGACGAAAAGTTTTTTGGCTGATTTACATATATTTTCTATGTAATTTTGGACGCTGAATCGATTGCCGACCTAATTTCGGCCCTATCTTGCTTCCCTTAGGTGCTGTCTGTCTCGTGAATTAGGAGTATCCATCGAAGGTTAAACTGGAATTTTCGTCTACTTCTCGATGAGCTAGCTCAAAAATTCGTCCAGATTCGGATTCTACGTCAAAAAGTAGGCCAGGAACATCTATTACGAGTTATTGTACGGAGAAAAAATATTTGACCCATCTGGTGCGTCTCATTGATTTTCGTGTTTTGCAGGTAATGCTTCCCACAGGTTTGAAATCGTGTTTTGGGCGTGGTTTCACGTCGTCTATGGAATCTGCATGCTCATGAAAAGGCTTGATACTTGCAGTCTGGGAGTAGGAGAGATGATTTGGTGAAAAATTGACGTCCTAAGTACCCGTTTAGTCTTCATTAAAGACCTTCAAAAATGGAGTATGAAAGTGTGGACATCATCGATTACATTTTCCACCGATACTGAGATCAGAAATTTGACGAAAAGTTTTTTGGCCGATTTTCATATAGATACCGTCGATTCCTATGTAATTTTGGACGCTGAATCGATTGCCGACCGAATTTTGGCCCTATCTTGCTTTCCTGAGGTGCTGTCTGTCTCGTGAATTAGGAGTATTCATCGAAGGTTAAACTGGAATTTTCGTCTACTTCTCGATGAGCTAGCTCAAGAATTCGTTCAGATTCGGATTCTACGTCAAAAATTAGGCCAGGAACATCTATTACGAGTTATTGTACGGAGAAAAAATATTTGACCCATCTGGTGCGTCTCATTGATTTTCGTGTTTTGCAGGTAATGCTTCCCACAGGTTTGAAATCGTGTTTTGGGCGTGGTTTCACGTCGTCTATGGAATCTGCATGCTCATGAAAAGGCTTGATACTTGCAGTCTGGGAGTAGGAGAGATGATTTGGTGAAAAATTGACGTCCTAAGTACCCGTTTAGTCTTC
The DNA here is from genome assembly GCA_946803715.1 of Beroe ovata. NCBI lineage: Eukaryota > Metazoa > Ctenophora > Nuda > Beroida > Beroidae > Beroe > Beroe ovata. The sequence continues at coordinate 29,179 of CAMPET010000218.1, read as the reverse complement.
ATTAAAGACCTTCAAAAATGGAGTATGAAAGTGTGGACATCATCGATTACATTTTCCACCGATACTGAGATCAGAAATTTGACGAAAAGTTTTTTGGCCGATTTTCATATAGATACCGTCGATTCCTATGTAATTTTGGACGCTGAATCGATTGCCGACCGAATTTTGGCCCTATCTTGCTTTCCTGAGGTGCTGTCTGTCTCGTGAATTAGGAGTATTCATCGAAGGTTAAACTGGAATTTTCGTCTACTTCTCGATGAGCTAGCTCAAGAATTCGTTCAGATTCGGATTCTACGTCAAAAATTAGGCCAGGAACATCTATTACGAGTTATTGTACGGAGAAAAAATATTTGACCCATCTGGTGCGTCCCATTGATTTTCGTGATTTGCAGGTAATGCTTCCCACAGGTTTGAAATCGTGTTTTGGGCGTGGTTTCACATCGTCTATGGAATCTGCATGATCATGAAAAGGCTTGATACTTGCAGTCTGGGAGTAGGAGAGATGATTTGGTGAAAAATTGACGTCCTAAGTACCCGTTTAGTTTTCATTAAAGACCTTCAAAAATGGAGTATAAAAGTGTGGACATCATCGATTACATTTTCCACCGATACTGAGATCAGAAATTTGACGAAAAGTTTTTTGGCCGATTTTCATATAGATACCGTCGTTTCCTATGTAATTTTGGACGCTGAATCGATTGCCGACCGAATTTTGGCCCTATCTTGCCCCTCCCCCTGGGGAGCTGCTAGTCATTTGACTTCAGACTTAAATTATGAGAATGGATTGGAATTGCGGGTTCAACGGGTAAGGGGGAGTGAAATGGGGGAGTGGGGGGAGTGGGATGAGGAATTTAATACTCACGAAGACGTCTCCCTCGTAATCCACATTAATGACGGTCAGCACGTTGATATATTCATCATCCACTGCCTGACCAGCGAAACCCATTACAGGATAGGCCGGTGCCGCTATGTCTCTACCAAGTGAGATACTAGGACGGTAAAACTTCTCTTGTGACAGAACCCGGACTCTGTCCACGTGGTCGAAACCTGGGAGGGATTCCATAGCAACGCGGAGCGGCAGTGTCACCATGGCAACGATAGGTAGTGCAGGTAAGAGAGTGACCCTGCTTTCCAAAATAGTGACGATTGTGCCTATTGCTGCGTGTTTCATTAGAGTCACTGTATGGACCTATACAACACTGTGACTGTCCATTTTGGGGCCGCCACTCACTGGAATAATGGAGCCAATGTCGGCCCTTGACAATGAGGCCATGGCCGTTCTGTGTCTCGTTGAGAGCCTCGTCAACCCCTCGCATATCGTCCACAAGTAGTCGTCTGTGTATCATTAGTTCCACCTGGCACGTTTTGAGTAATAATAACTTGTCCATCGCAGTAGATGTTAATATTTCACATTTAAATATCGACAACTCAACAATAACAATTACACATTTTGATTAAGGAACAACTCTCCTTATGAAACCACACCCATTTATCAGTTGCCACACATAAAACCAGACTTGTCTACTACTGACCTGTCCGTTGTCCAGTGATGCTGCACCGTGAGATCTATCAGTGAGGACTGAGAACTGTACACCCCGTGAGGTGTCGAGTAGGGTAGTGTGAGTGTTGACTGGGTAGTAGTTCCCTGATGTTGGGTTGAGGTTATCTTGTATTTAGATCTTAAGAGAGTCATCAGCGCTGGGTTTTTAATTGTTTTTCAGTTCCCTGATCTTTGTAAAAAGTTTATATTTTGTGTATTGAAGTACACTAAGCTGCCTTCGGAAAGTAAGTTCATGGTTTTTTCTGATTCTTTCTTATCTCATACGTGGATATTATGTCAAAGTTTGGACTTTATCTCACCAGCCACATGCTCGGTAACATTGAGCTCCCAACTAGGCTGCTCGTCCAGGACCCGCTGTATGATCTCCCGACCATTGCTGTCCGTATAGAATTTGTTATCTGTTTCCAGACTCGTTTCATACCTGACGAAAGAGAGACGATTGTTATCATGTGAACATAATTACATTGTCTTTTTCTATAGATTTTTTAAGATTTTTCCGCATTGAATCAGGTAGCAATGCTCGTGAACCTATAATCCTTAATGCTCCAATGAGGTCAATGCCGCAATACCTATAGAGATTATGAAATTCTGTGCCAAGATTTAAAGACTTATCTCTCTACTATAACTCTCTCTTTATCCTACCTGATGATAAGCTCCCGTCCCATGTCGGAGGGTAGAGGTCCCACAACCCATTCCACCTCAATGTAGTCCTTATCAAAGAATACTCGGGTCACCAAACTTGCCCTGGTAGGGGAATTGATTGATTGAGTGATGATTTGATTGATGGTTTGATTGATTAATTGATTGTCTGATTGTCTGATTGATTGATGCGTTCATTGATTGTTTGATTCCAAGACTCTCGAAAGATTGAAACCAGTTCCTCGACTAACCATTCTCCGAAATCTTGCCACACTTCAGCAAATTGTTTTGCCACCAGATAGTTAGTGAGAATGGGTGTGGCAATTTCACTCGGTGCGTCCTCCTTCGGTCTGAATATGTACGCTCCTGGTAAACGATCAATCAAGTTGGAGAGAAATTTCCTTGATTTCTTTGACCAAAGATTGATCTCGATTGGTGGTTTCCACGCACCTGAAGCCTGTTTGTCAGTGTCATCTCCCGTACTTGCCGCATATTCCATTAGCCTATACGTCACTGAGTCTCGTGACATTTCTGATTGTTTGCTCGTGATACTTTTCAGTGATCCTGTCTTGCTGTCAAACTCAACTATTAGTGCCTGTGATAGAACGAGAAAGCACATATTTAGTCAACTCTTACATCCCAAAGAGCCTTTTGAGAATGTACTACAAAAACAAGACGGGAGCAGGCCAGGTAAGTTTGGTGAAAGTGAGGCACACTCACTTTTGATTCTATCTTGATATCCTCAGCATCTGGCAGCTGTGGAGTGAGTATCTGTGAGAAGGGGGAGAAGAGAGTCGGGACTAGTCGATAAGATGAGAATCCCATTCCAGGAGTAGTTGTTGAGAATACACCCTCTGTGATGGAGAGAGAGAGAGAGAGGATGAGAGGGAAATTAGGAGTTTATATTAGTCGTGTGAAGCATTTCGTATAAATCTTTCCCGAGGAAGTGATTCGTTCCGATGAAGAAGAGAAATGAGTTTTCCCCCGTAATCTCTCGATCGAGAAACCCCTTGCGACCGTATTTTTAGAACTCAGTTGATGCGTTACCATGGCAACCCTGATGAAATTGTTAACCCATATGACTCACCTATCGGTAGAGATTGTGGATTGATCCGTCTAGAGTTAGGACTGACCCTAACAAAAGACACCATGACGGGCTCCGAGGTTTCCAGATCAATAACTTTATAGTGAGGATGGAGGAGGGGTATCTGACGGACAACGAAAGTTAGAAATTGGTGGATCTTCAGTGTTCAATATGGGATCCAAATAATTCCATTTATGCGAAAATGTTCTGAAAGAACTAGGTACAGTGTACACAATCATGGAAACTTCTATCCACTCTATCGAATCACACTATTCTAAAAGTAGAACTTTCCCGATTTAATTTATGATTTCACACTCACCCGAATGAACTCGCTTCTTATCACGGGTCTTGCGTTATACACCACGACTGTAACTGCTTTGTTACCATCCTCGCCCGTTACACTACAAACACTCTCGTTTATTAGTCGACATGATTGTAAACCTGTCACGATGAGAGGATGAGAGGGGGAGACTCATGATTAGAGGGTTATCACAATATGATATTATCATGTGATTCGTGTGAGTGCATGTCTAGTGATTGAGTTTAAACGTGTCTCGTTTAAATTCGACTATTCCATCTTGTTACTAAAATCAAGTTTGACAAAACTCAGATGGAATACCTCCATCAGTCAGTCCGGTCAGCTGCTCCAGCCCCCTATTTATCACGCCCTCACAGAAATCCTGGCCTATTGCCAACTGCCGCGCATAGTCGTCAGCCACATGCTGTTTGCTGGTTCCGGTTATAGCATCATGGTGTTGTGCTACGCTCAGAGCCAGCCAGAGTGAATCTGCATCACATCTGCGAGGGGATGTAGCATTAATTACACGTGATGGAAAAAGAAGATGATTCATCCGTGATTTTTTAAATCAGTCAGATAATAGGCCAGGAACAAAGGAGAGGCTGAGAGGTCAATGATTAATGATTCCTATGAAAGTACTGATGATAGATTCAATAATGATAATTCGAGACTTATTGATTTATAGAGACAATCGAAAGTTGGTCTGAAACACATATCAGTACGACTGTTACCATGGTAACACCCTGGTAACTATGAACTCATCACCTCTTACTCCCGACCAGGACCTCAATCTGTCTGCATGCTTGTAGCATGTTATTGCTGTCCCTGATGTAGCCTTTGAGAGCCGGACGCGAAGTGAAGTATCCTGAGAAGAAGTTGGAGAAGGCGTAAATGTTGTTTTTATTTCGTTCGAGATTTATCAAAAGGGATCCTTCGACTTTGCTAAACTTCATCTAGGTATTTAGATTGTCTCGTCACGGATAATGACACATATTTACCTGTCCAGTAGGAGTGTGGACCATCAGCATAGGGGAAGTGATCATCTGCTTTTGTTGACAGGGTCCCATTAGTGGCATCCATCACCGCGTCCATATATCTGGATGGTGTGGAATACACCAACTTAAACCCATGATCTCCTGTCCCCTTATTCACCTCCCTTATCAATATATCCAGGTTTTTGAAGTATTTGTGTGCGTTTTGGTACGCGAAATCCCGTCCCATCGTGATCATGATATGCCCGCTCCGATAGTGCGCGGCCTGGTCCCGCACATACTCCAGAAACTCCGCCACCCGCTCCGGAATGTTGTATTCAGGGGAGCCGGAGTTCGTTACCATGGGCGTATCCGAGCAACGCGTATCGAAACAGAAACCCGGGGGTTCCATGTAGTTTGCCCGGTACAGCACTCCGGTGAAGATGGAATCCCCCTCTGATTCCCACATAAACTCCAGATCCCTGCTCCGCTTCCGTCTCTCGTAGTCCTGGTAGTGTATGCGGGCGAAAAACATGCCCTTCAGCCCGCTCTGATAACTCAGAGCCACGTGTGCCCGGCTGTGCCCGAACGGGTCTATCTGCCAGCCTACCCTGGGTTCGGCAGCTCCGCCAAAAGTTTCCGTCAGCCAGACCATTCCGGCACTGAACTGATCGATAGTCGCGGAATAGTGGACTCCCGCCTCGTCATTGCTCACAAACCCGCCGTTCACAAATTCGAGCTGTTTCCGTTTGATGAGTTCGCGTACTTTTCCGTGCATTTCCTTGTCTTGTTCCTCCCACCACATCTTGAAATATGCGATTTCAACGTAGATGAAGGTTTTGTTGGGATCTTTAAGTAGTTCGTCGATAACAGTGTCGAGGATATACTGAACCTAGGATGGGAGAGAGAATTGGGGATTTGAGGGAGGGGAGTCCCATTCCATTTGCAAAGTGTGACAACAAGAACAACAAAGTCACGAATGAAAGAAGAACAAGAACAAGAGCATTGTTCATATCTTGTTTTATTCCTGACTTTGTTCTAAGAACAATTTCTCTCTCCCGCCACTTACCCCATCTTGCCGGATATCCCCTCTTGCCCCGTAATAATACTGATCCTTGGTCTTCAGCCAGCCCACATCATCATGAGTGTGTGGTACCACGTGGACCACTGTGATTGGGTCCCTGATGAGATTCCTGATTAGGTTCTGTGTCTGATTAGTGATTAGGTTTTCTGAGTGGTTCTATTGAGTTTTGTAGAGTTTTGGTCGCTGACTTTCCTATCTATGTCTCGAGCAATGGAAGGATTCTAGTCAAACCTTTGGTTATCAATGTCCCTGCAGAGAACAGTGACCAGCAACCCGCACACCAAAACACATAAACTCCACGCCATATTTTGCACAAAACAAACTGCAAGTTTCAGCGAATGTGTCACAACTCAAACGGTCTGATAAGACGCGCGTACTGCAGAAATGGTCATATAACCATTCATTGATCGGACATTTTCCTCTAATCTAATCAATTAACAAACACTGGTCCTATCTTCATCTAAGCTCAAGTTTCAGAATCAAACCTATATCCCTCTCACGCTTTTTAAAGTTGGAAAAATTGTGGTGGTTGATATGGAGTGGCCTGATTTCCGAGAATTGAGAAAATTGTTTCGTTTCTCTGCTTCAAATCGCGCTATTTTATAATATCGTGGGCTTTGACATCTCGATTTCAATTTTGCATCGGCCGATTTTGGGTTGCGTTGGATTGCGAAACATCAACTCCAGTTGTACGTTTTATGCTTCATTGATGAGGTTTCAACTGGTTCTAGATCCTAAATAAGTACGTAAATTGTAAACGTGAAATTTCACACATTGTTGTAGAAACAAATAGATTATGTCAAAATCCCAAATACGTATTCCGTGGCTGATTGATCCGTAATATTTCAAATCACTGTTCTATGTTAGATTGATATTCTCTATTATGTTCATTAATGAGATTTCTTGTCTGAGCAAAGTATATTTACTACGATCCTCACGTCATATATTATTTTGCAATGTAGTTCCAAACTACAGGCGGAAATATCATAGTTTTCGTGGTCAATATATTCCGCACTCACGCCATCACGACCTCCCCCCGCTTTGCAATATTTGAGGTATGAATATATCCGAACATCTCCGTAATTGAGCATTATTTTCTCCGACTTCTCTCATTTGAATAGCGTAGGTTACTTGATAGGTTTTGGATGCCGGCGTCACGGCATACCATTATTATAAAAAAGACTTAATTTTCGCTTTCTGAAAGTTTCTCCGTTATATGGAGGCTGCTTCTTGATGTCAGATTCTATATTTGCCGCTGTGTTGCAAGTCTTCGTCGAACCTGGCACATTTTGATACTGCCTTAGCTTTCCGAAATCCGATTTCTACGAATAATCGTATTATGATCAGTATGATAATTAATTAGTAATTACCGCCTAATCAATGATCCCTGTGATTACTGTCCAAGGTTACTTCATTGATAATGGACTTGTGGAAAATTAGAGTTGATTATGGCTGGGAATTTCCCTGAACTATGTTCTAATGAAACACATGGCGATTATTATATAAGTTTAAATCATTCGTCTTTCATTCCTTGATCAAGACCATTGCCATCTATCGAGGAATATCAGCATTCCTGTCGATTCAGGATCATGTTTCGGGAGTTTCTCACGTTGCTCGGTCTCTCGACTGTTGCTATAGCAACCCCTATACGTGTCGATAAGTTGTCTGATGCTGAAGTTGTCTGCGTGTTGGAGGATTTGACTGTGAGTAGAGATGGGAGTGGTGGGAACGTGGCAGCAACCATAGAGTTTCAAGATGTGATCAGCAGGTTTCTCGACAATCTTAGGATTTAGTAGTATCCAGCAATTTCGGTCCCAACCCCACAACTTCGCTTTTCCTGCATCTCTGTAGATTTCTGTAGCTAATTTCAATGGGTCCTTGCAAATCTTGAATAATTCCGTGGACTTCAGTTGTGACCCTGTCTTTTCAGTACAGGCTGGTCTTTGCTCTCAGTGACAACCAATCAGACACAGCCTGACAAATTACAAGCCAGGGCAGCTGGCATTGGGGAGGGATATGTCACTGCTACCAGGTAATGTGGTGTCAGGGGAGAGAGTGGTGTCAGGGGAGAGGGTGGTGTCAGGGGAGAGAGTGGTGTCAGGGGAGAATTGAGAAGAGGGATAAAGTGGTGTCAAGAGAGGGAAGTGTCAAGGCCACGGCTAGAAGCATGAGCAGCCATGTGACTCATTGAATCTGCTCTCTCAGAATTTTCCAAAGCTGGAACAACACTATGGAGGGATACTGTGCAAAACCATCGCGATACTGTGACAAGCTATTCACGTACATGGATACCAATTACAACTGGATGATGAAAATGATTGCGGAGTTCGGCGAGAAGTCTGTTTACTGGCACCAAGTGAACCTGATTGTGCTTCAGATTGAAGGTAATAATGTCGAAACCATGCAAATTGAGATTTCCTATTCGAATTGATGTGATACAGGTTTATCTATCAACGATTTCTGTCAGGACTTCAAGTTGGGTTCAGTATGAAGTACCCTGGTACCCTGACACTACAACAATTCCATCTCATGAACATGATGGGAGATTTGATTGATTTGGAAGTCGCTTTATATCAGGTATGCAAATTTCTGCACCGTGCACAATTTGCAAGTCGGTCGCAAAATCTTGCAAGGACCGTGGGAATTTGTACTTTTTTGGATTGCGCGAAAGAAAATTTGCAGAGATGGCGCGCAAAGAGCGCGCATTGGAGGTTTTGTCGTGCGCGCACTGCGCGGCGTAGCATTCTTTAGGCGGGAAACTCCCGTGAGCGGTGTACCTCAATGCACGGCTGGAAACACATGGTTGTGAAGGGGCAAATGGACCCAATTCAGCCTCTCTGGTTCCTTCATGAGTGTCAACACGAAGCATTAGTCGTCTCAACTCGTTTGCTCCAGAAAATGAATAATCAACGAGGCATGATTTCATGAAAAGTCGAGGAACCTATGAAATTACCACTACTATGACTCAATAAGCTCCTTCATTTCAGGAGGATAGCAATGGACAAAAGCAGGAAACCAGCAATGAAACGGGCAGTAATGATGCTTACGAGGATATCAGGAAAATGTACGCGAATGAGGAAGAGCGGATCTTGCAGAATCTTCTGGGATCAGGTAAAGATTGTCGAAATCAATCTGTATCAACGATTTAAATTAAATCACACGATTTTTGCCTTGACAGCAAGGATCCTTGTCTATCCTTATTTTCATACCTCAATCTTGCCAAACAGTTTCTCTTTCCAAACCATACTCTTGATCCCTTGACACCTATATATAACCGCATTTTAACCCCTTCTCTTTTCAGGTCACTGCTCAGCCATGGTAAAATGGACACCACACGACCTGCTTGTATCCCACGTTACTTGGAATAACTACCAGGCAATGATAAGGGTTGTCAAACGCTACACACTCAACTATAGGATGTCTGGTTACGATAGTGAAGTGGTTCCTGGTGTCAGACAAGTGTTCACCAGTTATCCGGGATTTGTTTTCAGTGGGGATGATTTTACTCTCATATCTACTGGACTGGTAAGTGTTGGAACGTGTTGACACCACTTCATGCATGCAAAGTGAGTATGCTTGCGATGGAATTCGTTGACACCAGTTCGTCAGAACTGGCCTGTGTGACGATTGTGGTACATATTCGTCACAACTCGCTGACACCACTGCCCAACTGTGACGTAGGTATGCTTGCGATGGAATTTGTTGACACCGGTTCGTCAGAACAGGCCTGTGTGACGATTGTGGTGCCTATTCGTCATAATTCGCTGACACCACTGCCTACCTGTGACGTAGGTATGCTTGCGATGTAATTCGTTGACGCCAGTTCGTCACAACAGGCCAGTATGAGCCATCTGTTTCCTGAAAGAGATGAACTGGTCCTTTGTCGAAAAGCCCGCCCTTTTAGAGCGCGCGCAGTTGCCGCGCGACGCAATGATGCATATTACTTGGTTCTTTACACCTGCTTACAGGCGCAAAACTTTTCGTAACACATGTTTGCTCTCAGGTATCGCAAGAGACTACGATTGGAAACTTCAACCCAGATTTGTGGAAATATGTGAACAGTGAGGGGACAGTGTTAGAATACATCAGAGGGGTTATTGCTAACAGACTTGCTAAAAGTGGACGAGAATGGTGCACAGTTTTCGAAAAAGTAATGTGATTTTCGAAGTAGATATGATCACAAATTGTTAACGTATGGATAGTTCAAACCTGATATCACATATAGTTTTATCATTGAAATGCTCCTAAATACATCCCGAATTGCTGGGTATCCTTGATTTTACGAAATCCTGAGATTATTCCGGCTTTAACCCCATATTATCACCCACGCCCCGCCTATTTTGGTTTGTTATTTATCTGCAATTTCCCCATTTCAGTATAACAGTGGTACCTACAACAACCAGTGGATGATTGTTGATTACAACAAGTATACTGCGAGGATGAAAACACTTAATCCAGGTACTAAATCAATCGGTGTTTTTCACATTGATGAAATCATGACTTTAATTCACTCATTGACACATACCTACTTCATTCATTATCTCTTCTTGAATTATAATCCATCTATTTGATCCAGGTACACTATACGTTTTAGAACAGCTCCCTGGACACATAGTGTACAAGGATGTGACACATATCCTGAGTGAACAGACGTACTGGCCTAGTTACAACACACCCTATTTCAAGTCCATATTCCAGCTTTCCGGATCTCAGGTTGGTAAACGAGGTTGTGATCATGTGTTTGTGGATTTAAGTACTGAACATTGTCATTGTTCACGCGTTTGATTGAAGATTTATTGTTCCGAAATAGGAACTAACTCCACCTTCACTCTAATTCCCACAGAAATTGGTGGATAAGTTTGGCCCAATGTTCTCATACGAGTCGAATCCACGGGCACTGATCTTTAAACGGGACAGTGAGAATGTGACTGATGTAGAGTCACTCTATGATGTCATGAGGTAAGAATTAACACAGAGTTTGGGCAATTCTATCCTTGGAAAGCAGTCACACCTCTCACTCGAGTAGCGACTTCAGAATGGGGCTCTGAAACTCGCTCCACACCCCTCACCCCACCTCTATCCACAGATATAACGACTTTTCCCACGATCCCCTCTCTGCCTGTGACTCCTGCACCCCTCCCTACTCCGCAATCAATGCGATATCTTCACGGAGTGATCTGAACCCGGCAAATGGAACGTATCCCCTTCCTGTGTTTGGGAAAAATCTGTCAGGCGCTATCGACTACAAGGCAACCAGCTCAGGTATCAGGATTTCCCATTGGTAGAGAATGATATTGAGTGTTTCTTTAGAAATTTAGCATCAATATATACGGTGAAACACTCGAAAGTGTCCTCAGCACGAACAGGGGGTGCTCAGATCATATGGAATTTACCAAATTTTGCCACATTCTCGTGACTCGTTCAATTTCAGGGTTGATGAGGAAATTGGGGATGAGAGCAGCAGCAGGGCCTACCTGGGAACAACAGCCACCATTTAGGTAGTTGTTACCAATACCATGACAACACTTGAATTTATCATGTTTTATTATGGTTGACAACCTCTGAATCTTCAACTACTTAATCCAATCTAAGCTGACACTAGTCTTACTATGTTTTTCTCCAATTTACCCCCTGATTTTTATCCGATTCCCCCCCCCACAGATGGTCTACATCGGACTGGGCTAACGTCTCTCATGTGGGAATGAATGATCTACAGAAATTTGATGAGATCACTGTTTGTTTCGACTGTTAGATCCCGGAATATCAAGAAGAGAATCTCAGAGAATATGAGGGAAAATGTAACGTTCAGAGGAAGTCTAAGATGATCGCTAAAGATGTTGATGAACGAACTGGATAATGAACTTTGAATAGATTGCAGTATTTTTCAGTGAAGTAGAAAGTACTGTTGAGAAATGGGTTTAGATATAAATGATGAGATTTAAAACGTTCATTTTTATAGAAAAATGGTGGGATTTTCCAGCCTCTTTCACTATTTCAGAAAGTGGGATTTTTTTGGCACTTCAATCTCAACCTTGTGCATCTATTATTATCGAGATTGGGTAAAAACTACCCCTTGTGTTCACTGCCGGAAATCCTCTTTTTACTTGGTCTTGATATTTCCCACGATTTTTTCCACCCAGCCTGGCCGCGAAGCGGCTTAAAAAGGCATAAGGTGGTTAGGAATTTGGAGATTTTGGTGAAGATAGTGGGGTTGGTAGGATGGTCGTATGCGGTATGCGGTATGCGGTGGTCCCTCCTTTATAAAACATGTGGGCCGGGGCTATTTTCCAGTTAATTATAAATGGTTTTGTGCGCGCGCGACCATTTCAAAGTGTTTCATAGAAACCACTCCGCACGCAATTGCATGCGCGCAATCGCAAAGTAAAATTTTTAACTAAACGACCAATTTTATGAAATGCGCGTCGTCGTAGATTGGCCGTTGGAATAAGACAAAAAGATCGCGCAATTAGCAATGTGGCCCAATTACAAATTAGCCAGACCTTAGGTTTTAAATTTTAACCTGATTGCTTTTAAAGGCTGGGTGGAAATATAACGCCCGCCTGTCGGGAATAACGGGCGTAATTCTTGTTTATTTTCCCATCTATTTTATTTTATTTTCCTACACACACACGGCAATGAACACTGTTACACTCACACACACGGCTCTCTATATTCGAGAGTATCGCCTTCAAACTTTGATAATTCGCTGATTGCTCCGCTCTGGACATGTGACCTGAACGCAGCGCTCTGATTGGCTGGAGCTACTCTACAGTCTACCTCAAATAAAACCTTTCTCACACACACTCCCACACACACGGCAATGAGCACCCAAACTTTGGTAATTTACTGATTGGTCCGCTCTGGACATGTGACCTGAACGCAGCGCTCTGATTGGCTGGATCTATTCTGCCTTAAATAAAAATGTTCTCACAGTCACAGAAACTCCATCACACACACACACACACACACACACACACGGCAATGAACACTCAAACTTTGGTAATTTACTGATTGGTCCACTCTGGACACGTGACGCGAACGCAGCGCTCTGATTGGCTGGAGAGCTACCCTACATCAGCCGAACTACTGAGCACACACACAGACTGCGTGGCGACTTGTCTCCATAAGTGAGCAGCCAATCAGCGACGCGTGCTAGCGTCACGTGTGTCGCGTGATCCAGTCAAGCGCGAGTGGGGCGACTTCAGCCAATGAGCGTTGAGTTCGTTGCAAGTCACGTGACAAGGCCTCGTTACCTGAGTAGGTGCTCATTTCTCGTTATACGATTTTCTTTCCGTTGCTATCTACTCTAGGTTAGCTACCGTCCGAGCGTTTAATCTTGCTGCACAAGGTGAGATCCACTTCCCTCTTAATAAGGTTTAAGATAATCAATCTAATTAGACCTAATCAGCCTAATTAAGTCCAATTGGACCTAATCGATCATCCAATTGGCCAAAAATAGACCATTTTTATTAAAATTCGGTCTATTCGGACCAATTTTTCGCCTTTTCATGTCCAAAATCGTCAGCAACACACGATTCTCGACGATTTTGGTCACAGTCGGAAGGAAATCACCAGCCAAACCATTTCTCCGATTAAATATCCCCGATTTCTAACATTTTCTAATTTCAGGTGCGCTGTCGGGACACTATAACGCTACAGATCCACTGTCCCAGTTGCAGCTGCACTCAACACACCGCTTACTGACGTGGGACTTTGTCAGAATACAGGTTAGGGTCAAATCTCATGATTTCGACTTTATTTCCGTCAAATATGACGAAAAATCAGCACTCAAACCGATGTTTTGCCAATTACAAGCTATTTCACGACTTCTTACCTCATTTCTAATCCATTGCTTGTCTCAGGAGTCCCTCCTTCTCTCTTTCTGGACCTGCCACTATCCGGCTGGATGCCTACAGCTTCCTTCTCTCCACCCTACTGGTAAGTGACACTGTCTACATGAAAACCTCGATCAATATGATTAAAATATGGATTTCAATGGCGCTGACTTGGGTGAAAATGATTGAAAATCACGATCATCGCTAATCTCTTCCTGTTTTCAGATGTTCCTGTCCTTCTCTCCGCTTCTCTACCAGTATCCAGCTGGATTTCAGTGTTCAGAGTACTGGCACTAGCCTCCCTGGCTAACGGTATGTAGTTTCTCAACATTGTGAGCGTTGATATTGCATTTCCTGATAGAAGTTTTCACTCCTTACCCATGATTTTCACAATTCTAACTAATAAATTCCTCTACTTCAGATGATGTCGTGGATCCCAACTCTCCCATTCCTCCCCCGTCTCTCACTTCCCCCAGCCACCACACTGGCTGACGCAGCACACTCCCCATGACAGCACCACCACNCAACCCCTCAACCTCCCTCTAAAAACATTTCCTTCAGTCACTACAATCAATTCCAAATTCTCCCATCCGCTAACCTATTTCCCCCACTCTCAGGAATAGTCTTCATCTCAACGCTTCTCTACACTTCTTCTATGTTTCCATCTACTGGTGCGGTGTAGCGGTACAATGAGTCAGAGTGGTAGAGTGTCCGTGTGTGTGTTGTCCGTACTGGATATCCATTCTGTGTGGTGCGGGCATTTTGATCAGGGCATTGCTTTTCTCCCTCTCAGTAATTAACTTACAATTAGGCCAAACTAAACTAGGATAATCACGTTTTTTCATAGCTCTGTCCATCCATATTCTACAGCGGACTGTTCACAGGCATAACTTAACATTGAAACTCTTTGGTCCGCTCCATATGTGAACTTAGGTAAACTTAACTAAGTACCACTTCTATTTGGCCAGCCCTCTAGTTGTACTTATACCACCGCAGAATGGATTTCCAAGGTGTGAAATGAGACCCCATCGTGTTATTATCATAAGACTCGATACCCAGCAGCCAGGCCTTACGTGTTACTTGCATGCGTTAGTTATTTTTTGCATGGTTTCTTTCCCACGTTTTTGCATGATTTCGTGTTTTTGCATGACCAATTTTCCCACGTTTTACTTTATCACGTGTCCTCTAGGATCTGACCACTCGGATAGGATGGAATCCGAGTTGGTGTATTCTGAGTGTGGGGTGAGGGACGGGGTGTGGGTTTTAGTAGATCATATGTGCTGGCTGGGTCATCGAGTCTTTAGTGTGAGCTTTTTTAACTAGTTTTACCCTTATTTTAGGTTTTCTAACTACTTTATTTAGCTGTTAGGATCTGACCACCTGAATAGGATGGAATTCAGGATGGGTTTGTAGTTCACGTGAGGGGGAAGTGAGATAGGTGTTACTATAGCGTTTCAGTTAACAGTAGGATCTGACCAGTCCCGGGCTGGTGACTCGGGCTGGGAAAGTGAGCAATGGGCACTAAGTGCAGGTAGGGGGTTTGAGTGCGGGGATTTCTAGGATCTCGTAGTGACCACTGTATCTCATAAAGAGTGCAGTGAAGCTTGTGTTTTACCCATGTGACTGTGTGTTAGACAACCTGACAACTGTCAGGTGGGATCTTACAAGCACGCATGTTCGGGTAAAGTGCAAGGATATTGTTCTTTATTTCTTAGTTATTCTTTAATTAGGTAGCTATTTCAGCAGCGTTTTCGTATTTCCTTTCTTAAGTTAAATTATATGGGGGTCCATTTCAATGTTATCGCCGGGTAGCTGGGATATCCCAGGGGGACAGATTTCCCGGTCTAACAAATCGTTAGTTCTGGGGATCTGATCTGCCTGGGTGTTCTCAAATAATCTCACCATGATCTCGATATCTCTCTCGTTTCCCACTCTCTCTCACGCACATGATCATGGCGGGGTTCCGGCGATGGCACACTGTATTTGATTTATATTCCTCTCTCTATATATTCATCATGATCTGCCTTTTCACAGTGCGCAAGCTCGCTCGATCACTGTGTCTAGGTGGGAAACCTCGGTAGTGACCACGCCCTCTATTTACATCACGTGTGCTGGAGTCACGTGTGGTGTATCAAACTGGGACTCTCACTACCGTGGTGTGTTTGTCTCCCTCCCTGGCAAACAGCCAACAAATTGTTGGTTGTCTTGTCGGGGACCCCTTCTGTTTGGTACGTGGTCTTAATTAGGAGNTACAACACACCCTATTTCAAGTCCATATTCCAGCTTTCCGGATCTCAGGTTGGTAAACGAGGTTGTGATCATGTGTTTGTGGATTTAAGTACTGAACATTGTCATTGTTCACGCGTTTGATTGAAGATTTATTGTTCCGAAATAGGAACTAACTCCACCTTCACTCTAATTCCCACAGAAATTGGTGGATAAGTTTGGCCCAATGTTCTCATACGAGTCGAATCCACGGGCACTGATCTTTAAACGGGACAGTGAGAATGTGACTGATATAGAGTCACTCTATGATGTCATGAGGTAAGAATACACAGAGTTTGGGCAATTGTATCCTTGGAAAGCAGTCACACCTCTCACTCGAGTAGCGACTTCAGAATGGGGCTCTGGAACTCGCTTCAAACCCCTCACTCCACCTCTATCCACAGATATAACGACTTTTCCCACGATCCCCTCTCTGCCTGTGACTCCTGCACGCCTCCCTACTCCGCAATCAATGCGATATCCTCACGAAGTGATCTGAACCCGGCAAATGGAACTTATCCCCTTCCTGTGTTTGGGAAAAATCTGTCAGGCGCTATCGACTACAAGGCAACCAGCTCAGGTATCAGGATTTCCTATTGGTAGAGAATGATATTGAGTGTTTCTTTAGAAATTTAGAATCAATATATGCGGTGACGCACTCGAAAGTGTCCTCAGATCATATGGAATTTCCCAAATTTTGCCACATTCTCGGGACTCGTTCAATTTCACTGAAATTTTCAGGGTTGATGAGGAAATTGGCGATGAGGGCGGCGGCAGGGCCTACCTGGGAACAACAGCCACCGTTTAGGTAGTTGTTTCCATGACAACACTTTAAATTATCATGTTTAATTATGGTTGAAAACCTCTGAATCTTCAAGTACTAAATCCAATCTAAGCTGCCACTAGTCATGCTATGTTTTTCTCCAATTTAACCCCTGATTTTAATCCGATTTCTCCCCCAGATGGTCTACATCGGACTGGACTAACGTCTCTCACGTGGGAATGAATGATCTACAGAAATTTGATGAGATCACCGTTTGTTTTGACTGTTAGATCCCGGAATATCATGAAGAGAATCTCAGAGAATATGAAGGAAAATTTAACGTTCAGAGGAAGTCTAAGATGATCGCTAAAGATATTGATGAACGAACTGGATAACGAACTTTGAATAGATTGCAATATTTTTCAGTGAAGTAGAAAGCACTGTTGAGAAATGGGTTTAGATATAAATGATGAGTGTTAAAACGTTCATTTTTATAGAAAAATGGTGGGATTTTCCGGCCTCTTTCACTATTTCAGAAAGTGGGATGTTTTTGGCACTTCAATCTCAACCTTGTGTATCTATTATAATCGAGATTGGGTAAAAACTACCCCTTGTGTTTACTGCCAGAAATCCTCTTTTTACTTGGTCTTCATATTCCCAACGATTTTTTATTTTCCCATCTATTTTATTTTATTTTCCTACACACACACGGCAATGAACACAGTTACACTCACACACACGGCTCTCTATATTCGAGAGTATCGCCTTCAAACTTTGATTATTCGCTGATTGGTCCGCTCTAGACATGTGACCTGAACGCAGCGCTCTGATTGGCTGGAGCTACTCTACAGTCTTCCTCAAATAAAACCTTTCTCACACACACTCCCACACACACGTCAATGAACACCCAAACTTTGGTAATTTACTGATTGGTCCGCTCTGGACATGTGACCTGAACGCAGCGCTCTGATTGGCTGGATCTACTCTGCCTTAAATAAAACCGTTCTCACAGTCACAGAAACTCCATCACACACACGGCAATGAACACTCAAACTTTGGTAATTTACTGATTGGTCCGCTCTGGACACGTGACGCAAACGCAGCGCTCTGATTGGCTGGAGCTACTCTACATCAGCCGAACTACTGAGCACACACACAGACTGCGTGGCGACTTGTCTCCATAAGTGAGCAGCCAATCAGCGACGCGCGCTAGCGTCACGTGTGTCGCGTGATCCAGTCAAGCGCGAGTGGGGCGACCTCAGCCAATGAGCGTTGAGTTCGTTGCAAGTCACGTGACAAGCCCTCGTTACCTGAGTAGGTGCTCATTTCTCGTTATACGATTTCCTTTACGTTGCTATCTACTCTAGTATAGCTACCGTCCGAGAATTTATTCTTGCTGCACAAGGTGAGATCCACTTCCCTCTTAATTAGGTTTCAGATAATCAATCTAATTAGACCTAATCAGCCTAATTCAGCCCAATTAGACCTAATCGATCGTCCAATTGGCCCAATATAAACCATTTTATTAAAATTCGGACCAATTTTTCGCCTTTCATGTTCAAAATCGTCAGCAACGCACGATTCTCGACGATTTTGGTCACAGCGGGAAGGAAACCGCCAGCCAAATTCATTTCTCCGATTAAATATCCCCGATTTCTAACATTTTCTAATTTCAGGTGCGCTGTTGGGACACTATAACGCTACAGATCCACTGTCCCAGTGACAGCTGCACTCAACACACCGCTTACTGACGTGGGAATTTGTCAGAATACAGGTTAGGGTCAAATCTCATGATTTCGACTATTATTTCCGTCAAGTATGACGAAAAATCAGCACTTAAACGGATGTTTTGCCAATTACAAGCTATTTCACGACTTCTAACCTCGTTTCTAACCCATTTCTTGTCTCAGGAGTCCCACTTTTTCTTTCTCTCTGGACCTGCCACTATCCGGCTGGATGCCTACAGCTTCCTTCTCTCCACCCNGTGACAGCTGCACTCAACACACCGCTTACTGACGTGGGACTTTTTCAGAATACAGGTTAGGGTCATATCTCATGATTTCGACTATAATTGATGACGACAACTCAATAATTATTAATTATATTATGATTGCGACTATATAATTACTAGAACACCCGTCAAGTGGGCGTGGTATACTTAATTTTGGATATACTGAGTGAATTAGAGAAATTTAATAAGTGCAGCATCAAAATTGAAACGTATCAAAACAAAGGAGCAACGAAATGACAACAGCAGTGAAGCGCGCGCACTTTCAATATACATGCACGTGCAACTCTTGCGTCGCCTAGCAACGCTTATTCCTCCTATATCGCATAGTCGTTTTTTGCACCCCTTTTCCCAACTTTGAACGCCGATTACAAAAAATCTAAGACCTAATTCAAAAATCCGAAATGATGTTCGACAGCGGAATTTATCTATCTACCACCTTGCAAAAAATCCCGGTTCTCCAACTCGATTTGGTCGAGTTATCCATATACAGCGGAACCGATTTCCTATAAGTGCCTCTTTCCTTTATATTATAGATATTTCCGTTAAAAATGATGAGAAATCAACCTCATTTCTAATCAATTTCTGTCTCAGGAGTCCCACTTTCTCTCTGTCTCTGGACCTGTCACTATCCGGCTGGATACCTACAGCTCCCTTCTCTCCACCCTACCGGTAAGAAACACTGTCCGCATGAAAACCTGGATAAAAATAATTGAAATATGACGCAAACTTGGATGGAAATGATTGAAAATCTCGATCACCGCTAATCTCTTCCACTTTTCAGATGTTCCTGTCCTTCTCTCCGCTTCTCTATCAGTATCCAGCAGGATTTCAGTGTTCAGAGTACTGATACTAGCCTCCCTGGCTAACGGTATGTAGTTTCTCATCATAACGAGCGTTGAAAATGCAGTTCCTGATATGATCACTCCTAACCCATGATTTTCTCTCTAAACTCACGATTTTAGCTGCAACTAACAAATTCCTCTACTTCAGATGATGTCGTGGATCCCAACTCTCCCATTCCTCCCCGTCTCTCACTTCCCCCAGCCATCACACTGGCTGATGCAGCACACTCGCCATGACAACAACACCACACTGTTGTCATGGTAACACACTTTCTCTCTTTCTCTCTCCTCCCTGTTCCAGCACATCAGCGTCCTCGCTCTCTCTGGTGGTGAGTAACCGTGACATAATGACAGATATAACCATTTCTGTAGACTCTTTCCTCAAAAATTCACCCAATTCAACCCCTCAACCTCCCTCTAAAAACATTTCCTTCAGTCACTACAATCAATTCCAAATTCTCCCATCCGCTAACCTATTTCCCCCACTCTCAGGAATAGTCTTCATCTCAACGCTTCTCTACACTTCTTCTATGTTTCCATCTACTGGTGCGGTGTAGCGGTACAATGAGTCAGAGTGGTAGAGTGTCCGTGTGTGTGTTGTCCGTACTGGATATCCATTCTGTGTGGTGCGGGCATTTTGATCAGGGCATTGCTTTTCTCCCTCTCAGTAATTAACTTACAATTAGGCCAAACTAAACTAGGATAATCACGTTTTTTCATAGCTCTGTCCATCCATATTCTACAGCGGACTGTTCACAGGCATAACTTAACATTGAAACTCTTTGGTCCGCTCCATATGTGAACTTAGGTAAACTTAACTAAGTACCACTTCTATTTGGCCAGCCCTCTAGTTGTACTTATACCACCGCAGAATGGATTTCCAAGGTGTGAAATGAGACCCCATCGTGTTATTATCATAAGACTCGATACCCAGCAGCCAGGCCTTACGTGTTACTTGCATGCGTTAGTTATTTTTTGCATGGTTTCTTTCCCACGTTTTTGCATGATTTCGTGTTTTTGCATGACCAATTTTCCCACGTTTTACTTTATCACGTGTCCTCTAGGATCTGACCACTCGGATAGGATGGAATCCGAGTTGGTGTATTCTGAGTGTGGGGTGAGGGACGGGGTGTGGGTTTTAGTAGATCATATGTGCTGGCTGGGTCATCGAGTCTTTAGTGTGAGCTTTTTTAACTAGTTTTACCCTTATTTTAGGTTTTCTAACTACTTTATTTAGCTGTTAGGATCTGACCACCTGAATAGGATGGAATTCAGGATGGGTTTGTAGTTCACGTGAGGGGGAAGTGAGATAGGTGTTACTATAGCGTTTCAGTTAACAGTAGGATCTGACCAGTCCCGGGCTGGTGACTCGGGCTGGGAAAGTGAGCAATGGGCACTAAGTGCAGGTAGGGGGTTTGAGTGCGGGGATTTCTAGGATCTCGTAGTGACCACTGTATCTCATAAAGAGTGCAGTGAAGCTTGTGTTTTACCCATGTGACTGTGTGTTAGACAACCTGACAACTGTCAGGTGGGATCTTACAAGCACGCATGTTCGGGTAAAGTGCAAGGATATTGTTCTTTATTTCTTAGTTATTCTTTAATTAGGTAGCTATTTCAGCAGCGTTTTCGTATTTCCTTTCTTAAGTTAAATTATATGGGGGTCCATTTCAATGTTATCGCCGGGTAGCTGGGATATCCCAGGGGGACAGATTTCCCGGTCTAACAAATCGTTAGTTCTGGGGATCTGATCTGCCTGGGTGTTCTCAAATAATCTCACCATGATCTCGATATCTCTCTCGTTTCCCACTCTCTCTCACGCACATGATCATGGCGGGGTTCCGGCGATGGCACACTGTATTTGATTTATATTCCTCTCTCTATATATTCATCATGATCTGCCTTTTCACAGTGCGCAAGCTCGCTCGATCACTGTGTCTAGGTGGGAAACCTCGGTAGTGACCACGCCCTCTATTTACATCACGTGTGCTGGAGTCACGTGTGGTGTATCAAACTGGGACTCTCACTACCGTGGTGTGTTTGTCTCCCTCCCTGGCAAACAGCCAACAAATTGTTGGTTGTCTTGTCGGGGACCCCTTCTGTTTGGTACGTGGTCTTAATTAGGAGTTGGTCCGCGATCGTCGTAAAATTTGGATATCATATGAATAGTAACTAGGACTTAACCCTCTCTCCCTACAGGATTTAACCATTCTCCCCCTACAGGTTTCAATATTAAAATCATTTCATTAATACTAACCATATAGTTATACTTTCAGTTAATGATAACAAAGTGGTAACACTGCCTGGTATCCTGCCTGGTTCACAGGGTGGTAAGAGGGGGGGTAGGTAGGCGACCGTTTTATTCCAGTTACTAATCATTTCTCTTTCCGCATATATACGGTGAGACGTGAGCAGTGAACAACAGATAGTGGTGAAAGTGGACACACCTACAGATAGTGGAGACAGTTAGTGGACACATCTACAGATAGTGGAGACAGTTAGTGGACACATCTACAGATAGTGGAGACCGTTTGTGGACAGCAGTTTATTTCTTC
This sequence comes from Beroe ovata, assembly GCA_946803715.1. Classification (NCBI taxonomy): domain Eukaryota; kingdom Metazoa; phylum Ctenophora; class Nuda; order Beroida; family Beroidae; genus Beroe; species Beroe ovata. The sequence continues at coordinate 7,274 of CAMPET010000218.1, read as the reverse complement.
GTCTCGAGTTGGATGGTTTGTATGAAGACAGAAGAGGAAAAAAGGTGGGACAAATTTCTTCTCAAATGATGCTCCTTGAAAAGTCAATGTCCCAAATCTAACTTCTTGTCTTTTCATAACGCGGTGGACGGTAGTGGACACACCTACAGATAGTGGAGACAGTTAGTGGACACATCTACAGATAGTGGAGACAGTTAGTGAACACATCTACAGATATTGGAGACAGTTAGTGAACAGCAGCTTATTTCTTCGTCTCGTGTTGGTTTGTATGAAGGGAGCAAAATAGGTGAGACACGCTTACAATTTCACAATGCTTGGGTCAATTTTCCTCATCAATGTCTCAGTTTCTAACATCGTGTTTATTTCATATTGGATGGACTAATCATGGACGGTATTTGGTGGACACGAGACGATAGTGGACGACAAGTTGAAAGAAGACTGAAGAACAGGTGAGACAATTTCTCCCTTCAAAATTCAAGAAAGTGTGATTGGGTGAGTCAAGTTCTCCTTCTCAAACTAATACATGTATATTTCATATTGAACAGAGGAGTTACCCAGCGAGTTACACTGGAGCTACGCACACTGGGTTACAAGGTGGACAGAGACTCGCAGAAGATGAGTTATCTAACCCCCTAAAATACCGTGCCCTTTTTCTGTTCAGGTTTTATTTTCAGGTTTTCACGAGGTTGTTCAGTTCACACATAGCCAAACAACACAAAATTCACCAAAAGAAAATAGATAATTCAACAATTCAAAAAAAATCGATTTAAAATACAAAAACAAAAATTCAAAATTTGGCATTTAAAATCATTATTAAAATTTTATTGAAATTTGAAATTTAATTCAAAATCTAAAATTTAATTCAAAATTCAAAATTTAATTCAAAATTGTAAGTTCAAAAAACAAAAATCAAAATGTACGGAAAGTTAAAATCATCAATTAGAAAAATATAAAAAAATCATAATTGGAAAACAATAATCAAAATCACCGTTAAAATTCAAAATTAGAACATCACGCATTTACGCATTGATCACGCACATTTCATAGGAAGGTAGGGTTACAGGATCAGGCTAGTAGTAGGTTAATGATGATGAGAATATTATTTTCATCATGTTCCGAAATCATGAAATATCAGAAACTGTGTCCATTTTATCCCTCAGATACAGCGACAATTGGTGGACATAGCGGACAGCAACAGTTATCGCGTTGGATCATGTTTCCATGACGACCGAAGAAAGGTTGAGATGTTTTCGTTCTTTCTTCGGTATTGTCTTTTCAATGTCTAGCAGTCCCTTACCCCTCATCTTTTCATATTGCACGCGGGAGACATGCGGGAGAGACATCTACAGATAGTGGAGACAGTTAGTGGACACATCTACAGATAGTGGAGACAGTTAGTGGACACATCTACAGATAGTGGAGACAGTTAGTGGACAGCAGCTTATTTCTTCGTCTCGAGTTGGTTTGTATGAAGGGAGCAAAATAGGTGAGACACGCTTACAATTTCACAATGCTTGGGTCAATTTTCCTCATCAATGTCTCAGCTTCTAACATCGTGTTTATTTCATATTGGATGGACTAATCATGGACGGTATTTGGTGGACACGAGACGATAGTGGACGACAAGTTGAAAGAAGACTGAAGAACAGGTGAGACAATTTCTCCCTTCAAAATTCAAGAAAGTGTGATTGGGTGAGTCAAGTTCTCCTTCTCAAACTAATACATGTATATTTCATATTGAACAGAGGAGTTACCCAGCGAGTTACACTGGAGCTACGCACACTGGGTTACAAGGTGGACAGAGACTCGCAGAAGATGAGTTATCTAACCCCCTAAAATACCGTGCCCTTTTTCTGTTCAGGTTTTATTTTCAGGTTTTCACGAGGTTGTTCAGTTCACACATAGCCAAACAACACAAAATTCACCAAAAGAAAATAGATAATTCAACAATTCAAAAAAAATCGATTTAAAATACAAAAACAAAAATTCAAAATTTGGCATTTAAAATCATTATTAAAATTTTATTGAAATTTGAAATTTAATTCAAAATCTAAAATTTAATTCAAAATTCAAAATTTAATTCAAAATTGTAAGTTCAAAAAACAAAAATCAAAATGTACGGAAAGTTAAAATCATCAATTAGAAAAATATAAAAAAATCATAATTGGAAAACAATAATCAAAATCACCGTTAAAATTCAAAATTAGAACATCACGCATTTACGCATTGATCACGCACATTTCATAGGAAGGTAGGGTTACAGGATCAGGCTAGTAGTAGGTTAATGATGATGAGAATATTATTTTCATCATGTTCCGAAATCATGAAATATCAGAAACTGTGTCCATTTTATCCCTCAGATACAGCGACAATTGGTGGACATAGCGGACAGCAACAGTTATCGCGTTGGATCATGTTTCCATGACGACCGAAGAAAGGTTGAGATGTTTTCGTTCTTTCTTCGGTATTGTCTTTTCAATGTCTAGCAGTCCCTTACCCCTCATCTTTTCATATTGCACGCGGGAGACATGCGGGAGAGACATCTACAGATAGTGGAGACAGTTAGTGGACACATCTACAGATAGTGGAGACAGTTAGTGGACACATCTACAGATAGTGGAGACAGTTAGTGGACA
>CAMPET010000217.1:103965-116017 GCA_946803715.1 Beroe ovata | reverse complement strand
CACACACAGACACACACACACACACACGCACACACACACACACATTATAGTGTTTGTGTCACGCAAGATTAGTTAGCGTTGTTTAAAGTGTCATCTATAGACCATTGTGTGACAATCTATTTGGGAGTGAAATTCCCACAATTCCAATTGAGTTGTTGTTGAAATCATATTCGCGTATCGTGGTATATTTCGTGATAATGAAAATACTGGAAAATTTTAAAACGTTCTGCATGAGCGGCGACGAGCATACAACATTGTCAATGGAAATGATACGGGCGATTTTGATCAACATGTCAAGTTGGTGTATCGAACAAGCAGGGAAATGTCAAAGGACACAGCAGGATACTCCTTGCTATATTTTAGGTGCAAAATATCATGATCTTGCATGTAAACCTTCAAGTTGTCCCCAACCAATTTGTAATTCCCATGATTTGTGATAGCATTCCCTAGCATTACAGCGGTGTTCAGGTGTGTGTGTGTGTGTGTGTGTCTAATTGGTGGTCCAACACTACATTGCTGAGCCTATCCATGATGCCTTCATCAAGCTAAGAGTGAGCTACAATAGTGCATCCTTATAAACGAAAAACAGTATACGTGAACTAGAAAACGTACTGAAAACTTATCGGTAAAATTAAAATTTGCATAATACCAATATCATGAGGAAAACTTGAACCACTGACTCGAGATTTAATTAACTTGGACCACCGCAGTCTTATCAGAGCACACACTGATTTGCATGGTGGGTCTGCTATCATCTGTAATAAATGGACCATGCTCTACTTTATTCGTACTTCTGATTGACTTCCCATTCGAGGGATTTGGAAACTTCTCTCTCATACACCCACAAGAATGCAATTCCTGCTGACCCGACCCAAACCTCTCTCTCTCATTTAACCATATGCTCTATTGACACTCTACAGCAGTTCCTCTGTCCCACGTGTGAACACTCGAGTATGTACTTGTGTAGTCGTCGTGTGGAGTCGTGTGTGTGTGTGTGGAATCTGTACACGTTGCAGTAGTAGACTATATGAATAGTTGGCAGCATGCCCGAACAGATTGAGTTTCAAAACACATACCCAATCCCAACACAAAGAGGTTGTGTCTCTGAAAATAGCTTCTCAAACTTGTACAATCTGACCATTGACCAAGAACCATATCCTAGTGAGTCTCTAAAACGTATCACAGCATAGCAATCAGCAAAATACTTTGGGCAAAAGAAGACTTTACTGGGGTGAACAGCGTGCAGAACTATTTTCAATTTGCATTCACCTGCTATTGTAGCATCACCCTGAGGGTTCAAGCTACACACAGACTGACTCTATAATCACGGGAGCTAGCGACGAACTAAGTAGAACAGCCACGCCCTAATGCGTTGGCATTCAGGGGCTGAATTTGACACGTCCAGCTGATGATATTGACGAATTTAAACACGCAATATCATCAGATTGATATGATGAGCAACAACAAAGCAACAAATGAGCAAATGTGCGAATCACAACATTAAACCCGGAGCGCAGCTTATCACATCTGATATGGAATACTCAAATAGCACCGAATGACGGATATAGCTAGCTCTGTACAATATAAAATCAATTAGTATATGAGTTGTGTGTGGTGTAATCTCTATGACACACTGATATGTTGCGGTCCACTGCTGCTACCACGGGCATCTTATCTTGAGTATTGCTAATCAATGAGCAGCTGTACTCGGGTAAATTTCAATTCATAGCAATAGCTGCTGGTCAACTTTAGAAAATGACAAAGACTCGAAAATATGAAAATAACGATATTTTTGCTCAACTATTTGGCCCATGTTTTGTGGTTAATCCAATCTATCCAATATTACTGCATTTGATGACCCAAAATTAGGTAAAATCTCTTTGAGATACCCGATACAACGCTGGGAAAACGCTCAAATTATGCAAAAATCCTATCGATTACGGGAAAATTCCGGATTAAAACCTACCGATACCCAAATTAGAGTGGAGTGTGTCTGTGTGTGTGTGTTTCTGTGTACTGTAAGCGCGCGTGTGTGTGTGTGTGTGTGTTTGTGTTTGTGTGTGTGTGTGTGTGTGTGAATTCTATACGAGCGGTGCATGCGAATTCTGTTTCCTCAACTCAGAATAGGATGACATTTTAACCACTGATTAATTTAGCAATTCTGACCATGAGTACTGACTACTGAGGCGTGTAAAACTAAATATTATGAGTGTCATAGTTTGTTGAATAGTATAATGATTTGATTTAAAACATGTACGGTGCGCTGCCTTATGAAAACGCCAAAGACTGTAATACGAGTTGACGTCCCAACTAAGTCAAATTCATCGACCGCATTGAAGAAGGGTAGGTTGACATCAGGATAGAAACACCAAACAATCAGGTGGTATAATAAAAACAGAGCTGTATGCTTAAACGAATTCATGACTTCTAGTGCAAGATTCCCCCATATTCACGAGGGTTGATATATATAAAGTACTCCCGAAGGAGTGGTCTTTGAAAACCGATACCCTCACCCAGTACCCACATTCCACTCTCCCCCCTCCCATATTATCAACTCCTCCCCCCCCCTCCTTGCGCGCGCTATATCCACGATAATTCCCCCGCTGTCCACACTAACTACCCCCTCACTCCCACCATATACTTAGCCCAATTTACCAGGACAATCTCCATCGGCCCCACTTTGAGATGGTACTCTAATCACGATGTGTCAGCTGGTATCACTTGTTGCTATGGCAACCGAACGAAACGCGAACCCCCATGGAAAATAACGTCCCTTTATCTCGCACGATTATCAACTAAAACAACCACGTGTTTATACAATGAACTGGGTAGCTGGTAGTCGGTAAAATTGGAGCAGTTTTTCGCGGAAAACATTCAGAGACTTTCCGGAAAATACGATTTCGCAGCGATCAGAATTGTGAATATTTTCGGTTTTTTAAAATTTTTCATTCATTTTCGCAGTACTAGGTATGAGTGTGAATTTTCGATATAATTTGGGTATAATTATGCNGTCAGCTGGTATCACTTGTTGCTATGGCAACCGAACAGAACGCGAACCCCCATGGACCTTACATTATGTGAAAATAACGTCGCTTTATCTCGCACGATTATCAACTAAAACAATCACGTGGTTTATGCAATGCAGTGGGTAGCATGCAATGAACTGGGTAGCTGGTAGTCGGTAAAATTGGAGCAGATTTTCGCGGAAAACATTCAAAGACTTTCCGGAAAATACGATTTCGCAGCGATCAGAATTGTGAATATTTTCGGTTTTTTAACATTATTCATTCATTTTCGCAGTACTAGGTATGAGTGTGAATTTTCGATATAATTTGGGTATAATTATGCCCATTTTCCGATAATTACACCTACTCAACACGTCTGTCTGCAACAAGTAGAGCAGGGCGGGTGCCTGTCACCTATGATTCCACACGCCATACATCGTATCAAGGTTGTTGTCAGACATCATGGTGTCAAGGTTGTTGTCAGACATCATGGTGTCACTGTCAAGGTTGTTGTCAGACAGCATGGTGTCAAGGTTGTTTACTCACGTTCTTGAAGGGGGTAGATGAAATCCCACAGCACCACTCCGATATCCAGGGACATACGATTGCCATGGTAACCTGTGGTGGTGTGATAACATTAGTATCATGAGCTATGAGTTATGTGAGGGGACTAATTGCCAGAATATAGACTGTTGTTTTGTCGAGAAATCCCCAAAAAATGGATACAACCAACTTTTTGTTACAGTTTTTCAACACTGAATTCCGGGCGTGGAACACTACACTAATAGCAAAGACTGACAGGGGAGTGCCAGAGTTAAACTATATCAATATGTCGACTGTCGCTATAACCACGAAAATACTACCATTTCTCGCGTGTTTAACTAAAGATGGGAGAGAAAAAACACAGCAAGATGGAATGACGCTGAAAAGTGAAAATACCTCCGAACCGCTTGAATATCAATTACAATAATACATAGGTCACAGAGTCGATAATTCGCTGTTATTATAATCCAATTAAGTTATAATCCGGGATTTTATGAACGGTGTCTTTTTATCTCAGAAATAGAGAAATATCTGAATAAGATGAAAAAAGAGTTTTTGTTCATTCAAGTAGTGGTGGATTTCATCTCTTGACTCAACTCCATAAATTCATAGTGGACACCAATTTAAGATCATACTTGACAGTTGACACCGCAACCCCAACCTGAGCTTGTATTGACACCACTCCCTGTTCAGATTGACACTCAGTGTACAGCTTGACTCCATTGTTCTGCTCAGCTTGACACCATTCACAGGTGTATGTGAGGATACGACCCCATTTCAAGGAATTTCTCCAAATAGTCAGTCAGAAGTACGAGGTCATTCTCTTCACCGCCAGCAAGCGTGTATACGCAGGTACCAGTCATAGATCACGTCCCATGAAATAGCTTGTTTAATTGGGAACTCATTCTTTCACAGTCGTCCTAATTTATTTCTTCAAATCTTTCATGACTGCTCCTATTGAAAAATTGATACTGCAATAATGTGTTCCATGAATCAAATGATGTAGGCGGTGTCAACACCCTGTTTCAGATAAGCTGCTCAATCTCCTTGATCCAGATAGATCCCTGGTGAAACACAGACTATTCAGAGAACACTGCGTTCAGGTAGGGAGCTATATGACACGGACTGACCATCCACCATTGTCATCCCATATGTTTACTATTCGGTAAATACTAACTACATATCTTCCGCCCCACCCTCTTCTCTGAGTCGTTTTTTGTTTACTTGTTAACTATCATGGAATTTCCCATCGTGCCAGGTTCACGGGAATTATGTGAAGGATCTCGAAGTCCTGGGTCGAGACCTATCCCATACTGTCATTATTGACAACTCTCCACAAGCATTCGCTTACCAGGTGATGGTTTTGACATGTTTTTCTTTGCCATGTCTCACAGTATATGATTACTACTTTGTGTTTATTCCCCGATTTTTTGTCATGATCATATTCAAAACCAACTGTTTTGGGTGTAAATAAATGTTCTGACAGCTGATGAGCCTATAAGGCGAAACATGTCCTGTTAACCTTTGTATTTTACTGCTTCACCGAACAACGCTCTGTGTTCATGATCGTATACTCAAATCCCATTGCAGTTGTTTAACGGAATTCCGATAGAGTCCTGGTTCAAAGATCAGGATGACCGAGAGCTTATGAACCTTGTCCCTTTTCTCAATCACCTTGCTTCATTGGTAAGCTGCAGTATAGCACTGCATTTCTATGGGACAATTTTTTGCAGGGACTCATATTTCTTGGCGAAATTTTAGATTTAATTATTAGATTTAATAATTAACTATTATAGATTCAATTATTATAGATAATAGTGAAAACCCCGTTTTTTAACTGAGATTCATTTCCTTTTGCGCTAACATGTGAACTGCTATTCCAGGAGGACGACGTGAGACCGCATATCCGCCAACGTTTCAAGCTGCACAAACTGCTACCACCTGATTAATACCCAGCCATATCCGTACAGCTGACTAATCATGCAAATAGTAATTTATTCTTATTACTACGTTTTGTAAAGGATCCATGCGGTTTTCCACTACATCCATTATGTGTCACGACTATCTATGTATGTGTGTGTGTGTGTGTGCGTGATCGAGTGTTGTTGAACACAATGAGGAAAGTAGCGAGGACTGTGCAACGCTGAGACAAAAAGATTCACCTGAATGCATGCGTCGTCACACACACACAAACACACACAAACACAAACACACATACACACACACACACACACACACACAACATGGACCATCCTAACCCGGTGCAAGCAGGACGCTAACTTATTTATGACTCTGGTGGACTTAAACCCGGGTTGGACAATAATTATTGTAAAAATGATTTAAATTTTAAACTTTTGATATAATGATGTTTATTTTATCCTGTGCATAGATACTTATGTCAATTCGAAAATACAAAGTTTCGTAAAATAAAATATTTCATGAAAATAAGTGATTTTGAATATTATCTTTTGAAATTTTTATTGTTTTGCCTGCAGCTTTAAGTGTAAACTCCTCTTGAAATGGAAATTATTTTTTTACTCGCTTAACTTAAAATCGAAGAATTTTACACAGTTAGTTTGAACCCTACGAACATTATGTGCTCCGCTGTTAACCATATAACGCTAATAATTGAACTGATTTCTTTATAATTATAACAAGTTGCAGCTCAAACGGTGTGAAATATGTACAAATTTTATTGTAACAGAACTGCCGACTCTTGATCCCTATCCTCTTAATGGTTGAGATTGTCTTGAAACTTACTCAATATTGACAAGAATTGGCAGGGATCAAACGTCGACAGTATGATACCATTTTAATTCTTGTAGGCCATATATTCTGATCACAGAACGTATTGTTATGAAGTTCACTTATCGTAGTAAAATCGTTCTTTAATTTCTTGATTGATAGAGCGCCGAGCTCTAGTTGCCTGGCGCAGGCGATACTAGGCCCTCTGAAGCGAGCCGTAAGACTCTTACTAAGATTAAGGACTATCATCGATTGGCAAAGGGACTATAATCGATAGGCAGAGCAAATTAGCAAAAGATGAACTGGAATGCTGGCAGGGAAAAATCCTCTTTGGTTAAAGAGATCAACATTTCATATCGCGCTTTAGCTCCTGCAGTTCAACTTCAAGGCCAGTTCGCATAGCGCTCGATTTGTTTCACTAAAGCTGCTTGCGCGTCACGCTAGATTCACTGCCCATGCCTGCAGATAATCAATTGGAAAAGAAATCAAATGGATTAAAAGATCCAAAAATTTATCAAATATTTTTCAATTTTATTCTGTATCTAAAAATGTCTTGCCTGGCGATGCTAGGCCCAGCTGACGCGAGCCGCGAAGCGGCGAGCGCCAGTCTGAGAATAATTTGCGACGCGCGCACAATGAAATTTCCGACAGGGGCTATCATCGACAGCCAAAAAATTCTATAAAAAGAGAAACTTCTATAAAAAGCACTTCTATAAAAAGTTGCCTGATAAAGCATCGCCGCGCACGCCGCGCAACTGCGCAAGTGCTATACTCGTTTTTCTGAAAGATAGGACAATAAATCGCGTTGGATAACTGTTTATATGCTGGAACATGTGATAGCGAATGCGAGATACTCTTTGTAAATCATTACGATTCCTTTCTGTTGTAGGTTGTGTTATGTGTGAGATCCTGATCATTTGTTTGCAATTCTCGACAAATTCTTCTTCAGAATATTTGAAGCTGCCATTACGTTGCAAATATATTCACAACGAGTCATGAAAATGGCGTTTGATATCTACTTTTTCTGGATTACATCTTACCTCATCTTGTATGTTTTTATACTCTTGTCGATGATGAAGCAAAAGATTGTTCTAGGACTTTCTGATGCAAATATGTTGTGGCTGATAGAATCCGCTCAACGAATACTCGGGATGGGGAGAAGGGACATACCGGACAGAGAGAGGAGCTGGGAACGGGAAGGGACAACACACGGCAAATTTTACCGAGATTACCTCCCTGATTTGAACAAGCGTTACAGTTGTGTACACTGCCAAGCCCATCTTGCATTTCATGACGATATCATTAGCAAGGTAAGGTTATTTGTTTAGAGCTGTTATGTGAAAGTTTCCGGATATTCGCGATTATCAGAGTTCGATTCCAGTCACTCACTCAGTCTGCAGTCATAATCCTTCATTTCAGTCGTTCCATGGGAGCCAAGGTCGAGCCTACCTCTTCAACGAAGTGTGAGTAGCTTTGAAAATTCTTCCTCTAAATTATCATAGGAGAACCCTCCTCCAGTCTTAAACTTGTTGATCATGTGTGTTAGCAAAGTGACTCCTACCAACTCAACTTTGAAAACTGTTATGATTAGAAATTAATTACCGAAATGTCCTGCATGATATAGAACAAATCTATAACACTGTATTATTTAAAACATCATTATTATGTTAGCTCTCAACACATCTCCACTCACTCAATTTTCTCCTCTAAACTAATTTCTTAACGCAAGTCATATCCACTTTATTATTATATGGCAGTCTCTTTCTGACTGTTAGACTCCGAAAAGAACCGTCGGTCATTATTTATTCTCGGAAAGTGAGGACTGAACATAATCTAACTTACCCGACTAAAGTTGGGTAGTTGAAGTTAATAATATATCCCTTCCAAAATTTCGACTAATTATCAGGCTGGAAATGATAATTGTTGGACTATTGTGAATTTTTCAATGGTAGTTCAATGTTCAAGAATGGAACAAGGAGGTCATTGTTCGCCATACAGTTCACACACAGACACTCACATAGAGCTCATATATTGGCAGAATTCCAACTTTCTCATCATCATGAGGTGGTTTAACTCTGCACACAGTGCATCAGGAGGGGACCCCACCCTCTTGTGACCTCTCACTAACTTCTCCCCATGACATTACACTCCTCAACACACACACATGGATTCATTGCTCGGAGCAAGTGTGTGTAAACCTCCTCTCTCTATGAGCAGGTCAGTAGTCAGAGAGTAAAGTTGTCATGGTATACACTGCACAGAGCCATGTCAACTTTACACGTTACACTGTGACTATAAACTGGGCAAACTGGTAGAGACAGGTGTATATTTATACATTTCACACTGTGGGTGCACATCATACAATGTATTTGTCATGTATACACTGTTGAATGTTTGAAGGGGCAGTGGGATCTCAGTCATATTATACATTGCGCTCCTTTATACATTACACGATGTCTACTCGACTGTATGCGTGTATGTGTGTGTGTGTAACTGTAATGTATGATGCGTACCATGTACACTATACTATCATTGGTAGGGTGACACGTTGCACCTACATTGTGGGTTCCACTATCTCGCTAATGAGTCTATGTGTATTCAGCACATATTGTAGCGTGCGTGTGTGTGTGTGTGTGTGTGTGTGTGTGTGTGTGTGCAGTGCACACCATGCTTCATGGTGTACACAGCTATCACAATATCAAGCGGTGTGCTGTGAACATTTCATGTTGGATAAAAAGCCACTGCGATTTCAGTATGTGGGTAGCCATTGAGACTTGTGTGGAGTGTGGAAGTGAGAAGCGATAGAAGGAGGGCTTTCTGAGAATCCTGTAAATGCTAGCACATTTGCGCGCTGACACACCCTACTGTTATAGCTGTTGTTTCCTTGACAACAGCCCAATTACTGCCCACTATTTATCTCCCAATATATGCGTCCTCTAATCCAGCTGTTTATATGATTAAGCAAGTCCATGACATTTCACATATTCCACATTCCGCTGATACTCGCTCGCGGCAATTCCTGACACGCGTCAATCTCGGTACACGTGTTTGAGCAATAGTGCTTGTCTGATACAAAGTAGCTGCTGTCAAACACTCGCCCGTGCTCATGTAGCGACATTTCTCAGAATTGAGCACACACACACACTGCAGCTATCTCTATAATAGTGAGTGATGGGGGATAGCTAATTGAGTAATTGGCTGCGTTAATGAACCAGCTCTTCGGAAATGTCTCCTGCACTCCGACATTGCTTGTCAATAATAGATTCCGTTGTCTTGTGTGTTATATAAGACACGGATATTGTAAACTGTGATTATGACATATCAAGTTATGACGAAGTGTTGCGACCCATTTGCAAAACTTTCAACACCAACTTATATCCAAACCTCGTCTAAATTCCCTTCCGGATAAGCTTCCTGTATCCGGGTTTACTATAGGTGTTCAGAAAAGGGAGGAGTAATCTTGGTTCTATAACTATAAAAGTGTGACACTTCCTGTTTCTCATCCACAAGAATACAGATTGTCCTCTTAGACAGTACCTACTCAGACAGTACTTAGACAGTACTTAGACAGTATTATATAGTCACACATACATACGCATCAGCTGAGAGTAGAACAACCCCTCGGCCCTCAGGGTTGTATAATATTCACTGATTATACTCTTCACACCCCCTCACACACATAGCTCTACTACTATAATCGATGTAGTATGTATGTGGATGGGGGTTATAAATCATGACCCCACGGCTCTCTCTGTCTCTCTCTGTCTCTCTCTGTCTCTCTCTCTCTCTCTCTGTCTCTCTCTCTCTCTCTCTCTCTCTCTCTCTCTCTCTCTCTCTCTCTCTCTCTCTCTCTCTCTCTCTCTCACCATGACCATTATAACCAGCCTCTCTTTCCCCTTATGACAAACCACCCTTTACCCTCTCTTAATAATGAACAGCCCCCTTTCTCGTGACCACTCAGTAGTGAATGTCACGAGAATAATACTGCTAGCATAATGGAGGGGGGTCGGTATTTATGATTATGTTATATTTCTAGCACTGACTATAGAATTCTTATTTTATTTCGATGATGCTAGTTGTCGAGGTTCGCAATGAAAGTGTGTACTATACTCTACTATAATAGCGAATAGGTCAATGAGTATACCTGCTCATGAGTCACATGTGACAATGTTTATTAACTGGAATGTAAGGATCGATTGTTTATTGTAATACCGACGGCTGGATTATGCTNCGTGTGTGTGCATGTGTGTGTGTATGTGTGTGTGTGTGGTGTTATGATACATGATACTTGTTGTTACTTGTTATCTATCATCTGGATTCCGGCCAACAACTCCCAACTCACACGGTTTATAACGATACACACCCCTCTCCCTTACTGCATTGTGAAGATGTTCGTAACTGGTGCAGTAAACCGTACTACCCGGAAACAGCCATTAGCATTCAGCACCTAAACCCGCCACCATTAGCATTGAACCTGCCATTATAACCCGCCATTATAACCCGCCATTATAACCCGCCACATCTCACTATCCTACGCACCTCGTGTGTATCACACAACAGATAGAGGGAGCGGGAGAAGTCGTGTGATGATGTAAAACACGAGTTTCCTTGGTAATATAGGACTGATGTAAAGTGGCTGGTAAAGTGGGGAGAAGTGGTGACCGGTTTTCAATTCAAAAGCCATCATAGAGCCTGAGAGCTACGGCATTTCCTCTGTACTGAATAGAGAAGACAGGCGGTTTTCCTGTTTTTCTCTCCCGAATAACTGTCTCAACAGCTGCAAAATATCATCATTGTATGTTTGTATATTCTCTCTGTGGACTATCAGCTGTCGTGGCAAGCTGAAGAAAACCCCAAACAGTTTTTGCCCGCGCGTTTTTCCACAACTGCTAATTGTTCCTTGTGTACGTCGTGCCGTAGCGCTTTCCGTCATCAAATACTTGACTAAAGGAATGGCGGGGTGACAAAAACAGAATGCACAGCATATACCATGTCGTCAGTACTAATAAATTGGGAAGGGGAGTGTGTTGAGTGTTGACTGCGAGGGACCTCTCTCTACGGTGATATACCCTTGCCGAGGGTATATCAACGTATAATAGAGAGACATTGTGTTAATGCAGGGTCCATTATCCCTTCTTCCCTCAGGGGATCGGTCACCATGGATATCATTCCCATGATACACATGAGTTTGCATCATACACAGTAACCATATTATTCACAATGAATGAGAGACCCATTTGACACCGTAAAGCTTATTTTATGTAGATACTGATTATTAGAATGTTGACATCAAGCACTCAACATTAATTAAGGAAATTTATGCGGCAAAATTTCTCATTTTCTCTCTGTCCACAAACACACACACACACACACACAAGAGACTATAGAGTATGTGCATGGTATAGTACTGTAATGAATTTGCTTCCCATGAATATGAAATTCTGAGAATTCTCACTACCTTATTGAAGTTATGAATCCTCGGACATGCTTATGACTGTTTTAATTTTGTCCTAATCTCATAATTCAACTCACAGCAGTTATCGCATACACTGAAAATGATGATTTCGTCAAGCAAGGGTTTAAAACAGCACATGCACATTCACACAACTGCAGTCTTTCACATTTCATGTCCTCTGAGAACAGGACAAAGAGTTTCTATCTGCTTCACAATCTTGTGCTTATCTTCTTCTCTGTGTTTAAACCTCATCTTGATAGAGCACACACACACACACACACACACAAACGCACACACACACACA
>CAMPET010000217.1:59860-91528 GCA_946803715.1 Beroe ovata | reverse complement strand
CACACACACACATACACACACACACACACACACATACACACACTTACTTGGAGTTGTAGTGATCCGTCGTGGACTAGTGCGAAGTTTGTGAGGTCATCCTTGCTATCTGGTGAGAATACAAGGAGCTGGTCGATAAGAGGATCAGAATAGAAGGAGAAAGGAGACCATGGCTCGAGGGGAGCTATCTTAGTGTAGCCCCGACTTTCCAGTATCATGATGACCTGAGGGAGCTTAGGGTGGACAGTTAGGTTCGGGGAAAGAGGGAATCGGGGATGTGCTCCTCGCAGAGGGGTTCATCTCATAAGATACTTGTAGAGCAATAATCAAACTTTCGATACTACTGCTATTTCAGAATTGAGAACATGATAAGTTATCGACTTAGAATCAAGTTTGTATACATGGTAGAGTCATTTCTGTATCTGTCTGTGTTTGTACCTGTGTGTATCTGTGTGTACCTGTGTGAATCTGTGTGTATCTGTGTGTACCTGTGTGTATCTGTGTGAGTGGGTCTGTGTGTGTCGGTGTCTGTGTGTGTATCTGTGTGAGTGTGTCTGTGTCTGTGTGTATCTGTGTGAGTGTGAGTGTGTACTGTGTAGTGTGAGTGTACCTGTGTGTACTGTGTAGTGTGTGTGTTTCTGTGTGTATCTGTGTGAGTGTGATTGTGAACTGTGTAGTGTGTGTACCTGTGTGTATCTGTGTGAGTGTGTACTGTGTCTCTGTGTGTATCTTTGTGAACTTGTGTAATGTGTGTATCTGCGCGTGTATGTACATTGTACACTGTATATATAATGTGTAACTGTCTGAGTGTGTACCTGTTCCTTGTTTCTCCGCAGAGTATTAACTCTGACATGTCTGGGAGTATTGACACATGATCTATACCGGACTCTGATATCGTTACTCATCAACAGGTCCTCCTGGTACGCGTTACACCTGATCCGACACCTGAATATTGGGGTGTCACGTGACTTCAAACCTCAGACTTCAGACGGTCTGATGGAATGAAGTGTCGTATTTTACGCCAAATCAAGCACTTGAAAGAGAGTCTTAATAATATTGCATCAAAGTGCATATTAAATCAAATCAAAAATTTTTGACATCTGACCAATCAAAAATTTCGGAGTAGCTGCCTTTTGTCAAATTCTAAATGAGAATTATTTGTTTCAAACAACGCATTGAATTGAAACAATAGGTCACAAAGCAGAATGAATGACACAGCACATGACACATTGACATGTTACCTGGCAAAAGCCGCGTGGAACTTCGTTTTGAATCTGAGGAGAGCTTCATGGACATCCTGGACCTCCCTGACCTTCTCACCAAATTCACACTGGTACGCCCGGGGTGCTTTGAATCCGAGTAATTTGAGGTTGTACAGCATCACCGACACCAGCGACTGGCATTGTCTGAACTGGTGAGGAAAGTGGTGAGGAAAGTGGTGAGGTGTTACACTCAGATTACTGGTGGTGAGGGGAGTGGTGAGGTGTTACACTCAGATTACTGGTGGTGAGGGGAGTGGTGAGGTGTAACACTCAGATTACTGGTGGTGAGGTGAGTGGTGAGGTGTTACACTCAGATAACTGGTGGTGAGGTGAGTGGTGAGGTAGTGTTGACAGGTTCTGTGAGTTGAATGGTGAGGTGAAATTGTTACCATTTCTTGAGGGTGATATCAAAGATATATAAGGTATCAATGAACTGAATTGCGTGGCTTTAGTGAGGAAAGGGCGAAGTGGAAAAAGTTTACCTGAACATAGCTGCTGTAAAAGTATGTGTCCAAAAGAAGGTCCTCGATAACTTGAAAATCTGAAGATCATCAAATAATGATACTTAAAACCAAATTGGGTCAGGTATATTACAAACTTTCCCCATCTTGGTATGCTCATGGTAAACAACTCACAGTGATAGGTTCCCAGTGCCAACTTGTATGTTTGTCGCATGAGATATGGGTCTGACTTGAAGTAGGAAGGTTGCGGAGGCAGACCTCGCTGTCCCTGTGTACAAGGAACAGTTGTGCTTTGTATAGTGTACAATGCATAGTGTGCAATGTACAGTATACACTGCACACTATACTTTACACTTTACTATACACTGCGAGATTGTACACTGCCTCACAATGTGAGCCTCACATCTCGGTTCACGTGTCATACACTCATACAGCACACACTATCAGTGATAGTTACACAGTCACCACTTCGGTACCTGTATATACTCAAGGTAGACGCTCGCTGCCAGCATTACTCTGTGGTTGTAAGGGAGGAGACGTTTTGCTCTCTGTATCGTGTTCACATCCTCAAGATGGGGCTGCGGATCTGAAACAAAGTTACAAATGAAGTCAAGATCATTAAAGTAGGAATGGTATGGCGTCACCATATTATCACCCAATTAGTCCATCACCCTAACTATAATGGTGACCGTGAATGGTGATTAATGAGGAGTTTTCCGCGACTACCTTGGTTCATAAAAATCCAAACAAAATCATTCCAGTCCTTGATGTCCCAAAACCCGTTCTGTAACTTGGTGTTCATTCGCTGTAGCATGGTTACTAAGAGAGAGCGCGCACAAAAAACAATACCACCGTGAAATATAAAATCATAAACCACGAGGTGTGTGTATATAAGTAGTGATTGATAATTAATCCTTACCGAAGTAGTTTTAATCACAACTGAACGATAGTCTAGTCGTGTTGCTTGTGTCACGTAACCGTCACGTGTTGTAATGAGAGAGCGTGTTGCTATGGGAGCACCTTATGACTGCTTGAAATGTAGTTGCCATGAAATCATCTGGCCGTGACACTCGCGCGACAGGGGGTCACATGAGAAAAGAACAATATTGTGTGTGTGTGAAGGGAAGTGTAGGCTATGATGAATGGTAGTACTGCGTTATGTTTATATTAGTATGAAGCAACTTGAGCAACCAATATCATGAGTCCATGAGTGGCTGTCAGCCAATGAGTCATCTGACCACAGCATATACCCCGAATCACTGGCTAACACAGTACAATCATAGTAACATCAGCTAGTACTCCCTATATCACAGCTTATCGCGAAATATAGGGCTGATTGCCAACACAATCACTCACTCACCACATTCCTCCTCCAGTGACAGAGTGGACTCCTGGTTGGCACTCAACTCCTCCAGCCGCCCTATGGCAGTTGGTCGTAGGATCTCCACCATTTCCGCTAGCGAGGGAGTATACGACGACTGAAAGAATGTCAATATATCAGTGAAACGCATCACTACATAATATAGGCGATATCGGGTATGAAGACTGAATATCACCGCACTTGTTTCCGTTTCCGCATTTTATGGAACTCCGCAAGATTTGGGAACGTTCTCTTTGGCTGAGGCGCAGACAGGGCCTCCCTGGCCGCCTCCTCACACGTGCACGCCCCATGTCCACACTCCCCGCACGTGCCAGGAGACCGCAGATCATATCTCAGAGCTGGTGACTCATCCCCACGCTTCTTCTTCTCACCGCTATCACCCTGCATGAAGTTCCGTAGTTTCCGCTGTTCCCGAGCCTGATTCTTCTCGATAAGCTGCCACGATGCGTACGAGTGTCGTCTCCGCGTTGTGTTGGAGTTGGCGAGTCGTGCGCGGCGTTCCCGTCGCGTTTCCGGGAAGAGTGTCGTGTTGAAGTCGAGGAGGTATATCATCTTGGTCCGTAGTCTCTCGTGGGTGTGCACGCTCGTAATGAGGCCCGATCTCTTGTACTGATTCCTGGTGATGGGACCGCTGTGTCGGGACAACTGTCGCCATAGCTCCAGTGCTGACTGCAGGTTAGGCAGGTGTAGGAGATATCCGTCCAGTGGGCTAGCACTCACACGCAGAGAGTGGGAGAGAGAGACTGTGTTGAAAACACGGGATTTCCTCCGGGATTTAGAGGGGATGACAAGTCCCTCGTCTATGGAGAATCTCACATGACAGAAGTCTGAGGAGGAGGTATCGCTACAGAAGGAGGATGAGAGGTCGCTGCTGCCGTTGTTCACCGACTCGGACAAGTCCTCAGAGGGGGGTCGACTCTCAGACTCGTCATTCACTGACGAAGAGGAGTAGTCCTCGTCTATACGGGTGAGGAAGTCCATATTCCCGACATCCCACGGTCAAACGAGGAGTACAAACCACGGAGTGGGGAGCATATATGTATGGGTACCCCTATCAGTACGTACAACAGAGCAGCTTATTCAAGAGATAATTTTTCAACAGGAGTTCAACAAAATCAGAGGCTCAGTGGGATATATATTCGGCAGGGGAGAGCTTAAGCTGAATAAAGAGAGCATATGTAAAGGAAGTGACCTAAGAGAGGGAAACGACCAGCGCTTATCATGATGGATGATTTATCACCATGGCAACCCGGACAAGAATACTAAACGGAAAGGAGGAATACGCACTTGGAGAAAAACATTGACTTCCCAGTTGGTTCCGGGCATGTACAGGATGTTCATTCATCATAAATCTCCGGTGGTTTTGAATCAGGACTCTGAGAGAGTGTTCACGTAGTAATAATAGTGGGAGTTTGAACTGGTCACGTGACCATTTAACCGGCGGGGATTTAGGGTAGACTGGTTCCTGACTGCTGTTCTACATATACGAGAACAGTTTACAATATGCAGCCGTTATAAACAGTTATATCTGAGCTGTGCAACACTTGCCTGTAACTTCTGTCTTCCTGTTTGAGATACAATAGGCGCTGCCCAATGCCCATTATCATACAGTCTGTCACGAACATATGGACATGTTTGAAAACATATCCCTACTACCTTCAGACATTGGCTGTGACATGGCAATTATCAAAGTAGGGAATGCGGTATGAAGGACAGATCTGGCGACTCATTAAATCCGGAGTTCCTAATTACTGCCGCTGGAGGTAGCATTAGAGAGGGAGTACTTGCCGGCAATTTCCATGAGTAGCCAGAGATTGTCTATGATCTGTCAGTAAACTTATTGCCTATAGACGTGTGCGGTAACACTGACTATAGCTCATGTAATGGAGACTTTGCAGTTCACATGGCACTATGATGACGGCTAATCAATGCACTTTCATAAAGCCACATTAAATAACCAGATGCCACAACTGTGAGGTGGAAACCTGGTCCAGCCGTTTTGGAACACTGAACTAACTAATTAACCGGAACTAACTTATGAAAAGATCTTATCCTTCATTTCTCATCTCTTATACAACATCTACTCGTTGTAATGGAGTACTGTGTAGGCACTCGTTGTCACACACAAGGAAACATTTCCTGTAAACGAGACTTATAAAATCGACTTTGGTCAAGACAGAGTGGTTATGTGCTAGCCTGGCGAACACGGTGGAGATCCTTGCTGTACGGCATGTTAAACAAGGAATCGAAACCGTGGGGTTCCGTACAGACCACTCTGTCACAGAAGTTGATAGCCTAATCACACTCTTACCTTTCCGTGCTTCTGCTACAGTATCGGACTTCCGGTATCATACGTGACTAGCTGGACAAGTCCATAATCACGTGGGCTCCGTCTAGTGGTGGCTTCATCCTGTCAAGAGATGGAGTGTCGGAATCAAGAAGTTAAAGATACAAATATTATAGGTAGTTAAATTAAAATTGAGACAGTGCAATTGAACGTATAGTCCAATTGAACGTATAGTAACATTCTATCACAACATATTACAGTCCGTATCACTATAGAGCTATGGAACACATGATATCTGCACTTTGTGCATAATTCGACACACGATGGCAGTGCTGATCAAAGAGCGGCTGTTTAAAACGGCTGTTCCCGACTGAGGGATATTTACACGTACTAAAGCGAGACACAGCAGTGCAAAGACGGTGTATTAACGATGGCATTCTTAATCTCATCAAAGTATGATCAGTGTAGATTCTTCATTCCTAACCACCGTCCAACTTGGTATGAGAAATGGGGACAGCTGCTAGGTTACAACTGTTGTGACAGAAATCATGCTATTACAAGACAAGCCTGTTGTATAGAGGGTAGTATAGAGGGTACAGCAATATACGAGTCATGGCATGGTCATTATCAGTGATAATAACCATCACGGCATGATGTCATCTTCATGGGGAGTTTTTAAAGCAGGGAACGGGAAGTTTACCCCGTTACAAGAAGTGTCACGCAAAGAACTGTCTCAAAGCTGTCATATTAAGTACCGCTTCATACTCAATAGTCTGTCACAGCTCTACAAACAAAGACGACGACTCTTCACGAATCATACACACTCACAAAACTTAAGTAACAAAAAACCATTCAAATTTAAACTGGACACATCTAAAATCAACACTTCTCTGCTGTTTATCAAGCAAACACACTCTACAAGCTATCAAGCAAACTTTTAATACTTGTAAAAGTGCACTTCAACAACGTGTCCCACATCTAGAGATATATGCGTGCACTAGACGACCACTGATGAGGGAATCTATCAAAGTATCCATCAGAAAGCTGTGAAATCCTGGTAGGTATATATGATTGCCGGAAACAGCCGATATTGGATCTGGTCGGAGGTAGATATTATCTACACTAAATACACGATGACCGTGGAGTATGATAATGCCATTCATTATTGTATGCATTTAAACTATGATAATAGATCCCTCATATCAACTGTGGTCAATGGTCATCATGGAATAGGTTGAGTTGTATAGTAATTGCTGGGTTGATGTNCATTATCATACAGTCTGTCACGAACATATGGACATGATTGGAAACATGTCCATACTACCTTCAGACATTAGTTGTGACATGGCAATTATCAAAGTAGGGAATGAAGTATCATGGACAGAACAGGCGACTCATTAAATCGGAGTTCCTAATTGCTGCCGCTGGAGGTAGCATTAGAGAGGGAGTACTAGCCGGCAATTTCCATGAGTAGCCAGAGATTGTCTATGATCTGTCAGTAAACTTACTGCCTATAGACGTGTGCGGTAACACTGACTAAAGCTCATGTAACGGAGACTTTGCAGTTCACATGGCACTCTGATGATGGCTAATCAATGCACTTAAATAAACCCACATTAAATAACCAGATGCCACAACTGTGAGGTGGAAACCAGCCGTTTTGGAACACTGAACTAACTTATTAACCGGAACTAACTTATATGAAAAGATCTTATCCTTCATTTTTTATCTCTTACCTTTCCGTGCTTCTGCTACAGTATCGGACTTCCGGTATCATACGTGACTAGCTGGACANCATTATCATACAGTCTGTCACGAACATATGGACATGTTTGAAAACATATCCCTACTACCTTCAGACATTGGCTGTGACATGGCAATTATCAAAGTAGGGAATGCGGTATGAAGGACAGATCTGGCGACTCATTAAATCCGGAGTTCCTAATTACTGCCGCTGGAGGTAGCATTAGAGAGGGAGTACTTGCCGGCAATTTCCATGAGTAGCCAGAGATTGTCTATGATCTGTCAGTAAACTTATTGCCTATAGACGTGTGCGGTAACACTGACTATAGCTCATGTAATGGAGACTTTGCAGTTCACATGGCACTATGATGACGGCTAATCAATGCACTTTCATAAAGCCACATTAAATAACCAGATGCCACAACTGTGAGGTGGAAACCTGGTCCAGCCGTTTTGGAACACTGAACTAACTAATTAACCGGAACTAACTTATGAAAAGATCTTATCCTTCATTTCTCATCTCTTATACAACATCTACTCGTTGTAATGGAGTACTGTGTAGGCACTCGTTGTCACACACAAGGAAACATTTCCTGTAAACGAGACTTATAAAATCGACTTTGGTCAAGACAGAGTGGTTATGTGCTAGCCTGGCGAACACGGTGGAGATCCTTGCTGTACGGCATGTTAAACAAGGAATCGAAACCGTGGGGTTCCGTACAGACCACTCTGTCACAGAAGTTGATAGCCTAATCACACTCTTACCTTTCCGTGCTTCTGCTACAGTATCGGACTTCCGGTATCATACGTGACTAGCTGGACAAGTCCATAATCACGTGGGCTCCGTCTAGTGGTGGCTTCATCCTGTCAAGAGATGGGATGTCGGAATCAAGGAATCGAAGATACAAATATTATAGTTCAATTATCATTGATACAGTGCAATTAAACGTAGCATTCTATCACAACATATTATAGTCCGTATCACTAGAGCTATGGAACACATGATATCTGCACTTTGTGCATAATTCGACACACGATGGCAGTGCTGATCAAAGAGCGGCTGTTTAAAACGGCTGTTCCCGACTGAGGGATATTTACACGTACTAAAGCGGAACACAGCAGTGCAAAGACGGCGTATTAACGATGGCATTCTTAATCTCATCAAAGTATGATCAGTGTAGATTCTTCATTCCTAAACACCGTCCAACTTGGTATGGGAAATGGGGACAGCTGCTGGTTTACAACCGTTGTGACAGAAATCATGCTATTACAAGGCAAGTCTGTAGTATAGAGGGTAGTATAGAGGGTACAGCAATATACGAGTCATGACGTGGTCATTATCAGTGATAATAACCATCACGGCATGATGTCATCTTCATGGGAAGTTTTTAAAGCAGGAAATGGGAAGTTTACCCCGTTACAGGATGTGTCACGCAAAGAACTGTCTCAAAGCTGTCATATTAAGTACCGCCTCATACTCAATAGTCTATCACAGCTCTACAAACAAAGACGACGACTCTTCACGAATCATACACACTCACAAAACTTAAGTAACAAAAAACCATTCAAATTTAAACTGAACACATCTAAAATCAACACTTCTCTGCTGTTTATCAAGCAAACACACTCTACAAGCTATCAAGCAAACTTTTAATACTTGTAAAAGTGCACTTCAACAACGTGTCCCACATCTAGATATATATGCGTGCACTAGACGAACACTGATGAGGGAATCTATCAAAGTATCCATCAGGAAGCTGTGAAATCCGGGTAGGTATATATGATTGCCGGAAACAGCCGATATGGGATCTGGTCGGAGGTAGATATTATCTACACTAAATATACGATTACCATGGAGTATGATAATGTCATTCATTATTGCATNTGGGGGAGTGAGAGTAGGGGAGTGAGAGTAGGGGGAGTGAGAGTAGGGGAGTGAGAGCAGGGGAGTGGGAGTAGGGGAAATGTGGAGCAGGGGGAATATGGGAGGGGAGTAGGGAATCTAGTGGGTTGTCATGACAACAACAACAGCAGATAAACCTGAGGGTCACACACTACATTATATGATGATGGTGCAATGTGGCACAACACTGGAATATATCATAGCATGGAATGCATCACAACATTCCCATCATATGCACCTGATCTCCTCATGCAATACTGATAATTTGTAGCCCAATTCTCAAGATTGCCTATGCTTGCCACCAGGCTGTCTATTAAACTCGATACATCTGTATGAGTGTGCGTGTGTGAGTGTTTGTGTGTGAGTGTGTCTGTTTCTGTGAGTGTCTGGTTTGTGAGTGGGTTTGTGTGAATGTGTTTGTGCGTCTGTGTCTGTATGAACTTATGAATGTGTTTCCCATCAGTCATCGTGTGGCATACTTCGCGTTCCATGATCTGTCAATTGTCATAGTATGCACTACGCAATGAAAAAGCTTACACAGAATGAACCCAGAAAGCTACTCTGATGCTACTGGAGCCACTCAAAGGACACTTTGAGACATAATAACGCGGACACATACTAAATGCAAGGACACGTGAGCATTGATCAAGCCGACAAATCAAACCTAAAAATCAGTAGCTTGTCGATTTGAGTGCATGAAAACTAGCTCATGAAACCACGTCATGGTTCAGTGAGGAGAGACAGAGTGCACATGAATGGATTGTAACACTTTTGTTATCTACGTAGAGCAAATCAGAGTCGCGATCGTATAGTGCGTATATAGTCAAGCAAAATGACATCAGCCATTCTCTCTCCCTATCACACACACACACACATACACACACANCACACACACAAAGAAAAACACACACAGTACACACACACACACACACACACAAAGACAAACACACACACACAACCACGTCACACACAAACACCTACACAAGTAATACGAAGAATTGAAGCTGTGATGTATTAAGGTTTGTGACACTGTGACAGGTGACACACATGAGGTCGAGTATATGTGACGTCTGATTAACCATGTTTCCTAGGGGAACGTCAGTTCAAATCAATAAGGTGTCCAAATGATTAGAGCGAGAATGATGCACATCAATTCATTAATATTCATGAAAATGAACATGAATCACGCTTTGTACCGTGACAGTATGACAGAGTCACACTGAATTGACTCGTACGAAGGAATGAAATATGAACAACGCTGCTGTATAGTAACACACGTTGCAGAGAAATATGGCAACTTCATGACTCCATATCCATGAGATTATGTTCGTACGTGACAGCACCGAGAATAATCATTCTTTGTGTGTGTGTGTGTGTGTGTGTGTGTTTGACGTTTGTGCGCACTGCGCGTGTGTGCGTGTGACACGTGTGTGTGCACTGTGCACATGAACATACTGGTGGATTTAACTCTCCAACAAACTACATTCAACAAACAAAGTACCTGTAGCAGTTCATACTTCATAGATCGTGATTGTCCATCAGCTCCTCCCCAACGAATTTCCTCCTCTTCGTCATATCCTCGTCATATCCTCGTCATATCCTCGTCACATCCTCGTCACATCCTCATCACATCCTCGTCATATCCTCGTCATATCCTCTTCATATCCTCGTGATATCCTCGTCATGTCCTCGTCATATCCTCGTCATATCCTCGTCATATCCTCGTCATATCCTCGTCATATCCTCGTGATATCCTCGTGATATCCTCGTCTGACCACTGTGACAAGGCGAGTCACTTCTGCCTCATTTGTCGCCTCCTCGTCATTTACTCCTACGTATCAACGTATCTCACTCTTCGGGCAAAGAGTTCTGATGAAAACGTTATTTTTCACATCTCAGCATAACCAAAAACTCAGGATCTCAGATTTAATGAGGTATCTAGCACTCACTAACCCGCTACCCCCACCAAAATAGCTCAGTATGGACTGCCTAATGAGACGATGAGGCATTCCTTCGTCTACCTTTGCATCTTTAGCCATGGTCTAGAACAAGTGTGATTTAGCAATCTCAATTGTATCTTAAACAGTCAAAAATTTGAACAGGAGCCATAGGGTATCGATGAAATTTTAGGTTAAAACAAGAATTCATTATCAAGTGATGAATGTACATTGTACGACGTGTGCATGCTATCTCTATCAGATGAGCAAACGAAAGTTTGGTATCACAAGGTCCAATTCCTTTCGGTTTTCAACGACCTTCACTCTTCAGTCATCACATCCCCTCAGTCATCACGCCAAGCTGTCATGTTGTCGGATAACGAACCGCGAGTAGCAATGTTCTTGACACTGTCGCGCTGTGTGTGTGTGTGTATGACATCCCTGTCATTGCGGCAGAGTTGAGTGTTTCTGTGACACATGCTCCTGTGTGTGTGTGTGTTTGTCTGCGTGCTCTGCGTCACTCTACCCCGTATATACACTGGTTGACCATGTTTAGCAACTGTGGATTCTCCAATGCGGCAGCAACGCGCTCCTTGTCCCCCAGTTGCTTGTTGATAGAGCTCTCATTCTGATGTGTTCCTGGGGTCACCCTAATGTCCACCTTAAACCTGGGTCATATTGACACGTGGTTATCATAATGTGGACACAATGTGGTTGCTATAATGCCAAATCGTCATTTCAACTTATAGTAACGTTGGGGCTGTTCCTAATTTTGTGGTAAATTTAGCACGAATAGAAAACATCACTAAGATTGATACCTAACATCACTAAGACGGTTTAGTAAAGCGTCACAACCACTGTCCTCCCCCCTAGGGCCCAATCCACTGTCATTACGGTCACTGTAACAATTATACAGTACCTGCTGGAAACAGAGCGGAGTAGTTTAACCCTGAGGGAAAGACCAATGAGGGTAGCCATGCTGCAGTGTGGGATAGTGGGTGTAAACGTCACCTGATAAATGTACACGTGTGTGTGAGATAGGGGTAAATACAACTGCAGTATAATGATCTCTATACAATTCACATTGTACATGGTACTGTGCATGACAATTGACAATACATAATATACTTTACACACTGTACAATGTATACACTATACAGGGTGTACACAATACATCATGTATTATACCCAGCACCTATTACTCACATCTATGTAATTCTCAGCATCATTACACGTGATTAGCTCCTCCTGTACC
Organism: Beroe ovata; assembly: GCA_946803715.1. Taxonomy (NCBI): domain Eukaryota; kingdom Metazoa; phylum Ctenophora; class Nuda; order Beroida; family Beroidae; genus Beroe; species Beroe ovata. The sequence goes on along the minus strand of CAMPET010000217.1, from coordinate 79,302 downwards.
ACACTCAACTCCTCTAGTGTGTGGGGGTGCTCCGGGTCCTTGATATCTCGCAGCAAGTCAAACACTTCACGAGCATCTACTTCGTCATAAACCTGTGGGGGACACATGTAGGTCACGAGCGAAGCACATGCTGTTGCTGGTCACGGGCTGTGTAGTATGCACATGCTTGACATGAGTTAGGTACATGTTCATGCTCGACCAGTACTCAGTACATGACGAGCAAGGACAAAGGAACATAGGGTAGAAAGACTAAAGCAAGTGGCGGGTTCCGAAAGTGGGGAATTCCATGTTACCTCATCATCCCAGTCAGTATTGCGCGTCTCTCTGCAGCGCGGAGCTACCTCCTTGATAATGGGAGTAGCGTTCTGTAGGGTGCCTCGGTTCATGCTTTAGTTGTGAGCTAGTTTAGCTCATAGTTGATGTGAAATGTAAGAAGATCAAAAATATAACTCAATGAACAGTGTCGGAGCTCGGAGGATGAAAATTGAAAAAAAGACAAGCAGTTCTATGAGAATACTTAACCAACTGAAATAAAAACATGAAAAGAAATAATTCAATAAATTAAAAATCGTGAAACAAACAAAATTTAAGTCAATCTGATTGTCTTAAGACCACTGAGTTCACTCCTAATTTACTCCTCAGTGAGGAGTTCTCACGACAGATCGGCTAGAAAAGTAGAAACTGGGAAATAACCCCTATCACTGAACCAATAACATTATCAAAATGCCCAATTCTGATTTTGTCCTCCATTCACGTCCCAGAGTAAAATCCTCAATCCTCATGGTCCTCATCAGGAGCACAGAGGTATTCCACAAAGGACGTGTTGCTGTCCTCTGTTTTTATCATATACTGAAGGGACAGAAACCCCCTCCCGTCCATTCTGATTGATATCTTGGTACTCTGGAGAAGCGCGTTGATGGACGGTTTGAGCAGTGTCAGCTTGTACTTGTTAGATTGTGTCCGTGTACACTCAAACGATTCGACCATGTCCGAATCCTTGGGATATTCGTTACTAGTCCGACCAGCGTGTCCGAATGTGGACAACCTGAACCAGGGGGCATCAGGAGACATGAGTATCTCCACCACCTCGCTACTCACGTCCAAATCAGTGAACGCGTCCCTCAGACACTCCGACTTCATGATAATCTTGTTCTCAACACCCACGCTGGTGAAGTTGAAATCGAGGATCTCGTCAGCGTCGAGTGTCTTGATATGGCACTCCGTGACCACTCCCCCGTCCTCTAGTACCAGTCCAAGGGGGTGGCCCTCCCCCGGGTAAAACATACGGAGAGAGGTGAAACACTGGCCTGGTGAACCACCAAATATGTTCAAACACTCCATCAGCACGTGCAGGTTTATCCTGAACACAATGGTTTCTGAGGAGAATGAGTAGGTCTGGAATAGGGAGGACTGGAGGAATGCGTTAACCTGCGCGCATTTGCTCTCCTCAACAGTCACTTTGAGTCCGTTGTTACTGATGAAAATGGTGGCGTGGTCTTTAAACGACACTGACTTAAGCACTGTGGATATACAGCGAACATTGTCAAGACGGGCCTCAAACAGAGGCTGGCTGTCTTGTACCATGCTAAATAGGGAAGGGAGGGAGTTAGTGGGAATGAGTAGGTATTCACTAATCACAGGTTTGAGTGCCAATATTCATCTCACCATGCGGTACAGATCAGTTGGACTGGGACAGATCAGAGACGAAACAATACTGGTTTAATTCTTGCAGAATTCCAAAAAGCGAGAGTATCAAATAAATTCAGAAACTCAAAGAGATGATTGATAATGCTATATCGTTAAACCTCAAACCCACCATAAACAGTTAAAAACCTTTACTCAGATACAAAATATACCTAAAAAGGCTACACATTTTTCAGCAAGTTTTAGTTTCGAGATAGATCACACCATTTGATCGTTGTTCGAATTTCTCTCCTCGTTAAAAACTGAACCCCTTTTAAAATGGTTCGACCTATATGAAAACCTAATGCCCAATTCGGGCAGATCTTCACCAAATTAATATTGAGAATATTCGTCTCCAATTCAACTACTCGGATGAAGGCAGGGAAATATCGCTAACTAATGAGACTCCCGACGAATTGACTCACAATTCGGATAATATACTAGGAAACAAATACTATCTTTTTAGACAATACATGGAAAATGTGATACGAAGCTTAAATAAAACTATAGATTCCTTTCTGTCGATATTATTGTGGAGAATGATAATGGGCCCCCGAAAACATAGGTATTTTACACATGACGAAACTGTCGATAACTCACAATTTAAATATCACATTCCTGAATCCAGATCTTCAATATCGGGATTGGTATAGAGCTAGTGGCAAATCCAGGATAAATAACACAATGACGTAAAATGTTTAAAATGTGCATATCATCGGTGGTCAATGGTAAATTCCATGGTTGAGTTCAGTTTGCAGTAATTCACAGCAGGTTAATAAGAGGGAGTGAAGGCGATTAAATACATGTATGTTTCTGATTCTACAGAGTCTGATTTGATTGTGAGGAGAAGGCACAAAAACTCCAGAGAAGGTGTGCCGGGCACAACTCTGGGTGTGCCGGATGTGCCCGGAGATATCATATGTACAACGTGTTCCTCTGTATAGACTGCGTGTTATCCTGTGGATAGGCATCGCATAAAGTTAACAAATTTGTCACAAAGATTCCATCCATCTCAGCTGAATTACTCCCAATATAATCTTGGGAAGAGACTTCCGAAGAGACTACCGAAGAAGAGATTACCCAGATTAATTCCGTGAAGGATAAATCTGGAATGGGAAACAAAACTATAAATGGGAATATTGAGAGGATACCTTCTCTGCAGTTCTGATCAGTTGGGTGATCCGACAGGATATCGGATAGAGACGAGGACTTCTCCTCCTCATCAGACGAGCAAGTTGTTGTGCTCACCAAGTCGTGTTCCACCGCATTACTCACTTCCGTCTTCACACCACTCGTATTCGTGCTGCTGCACAAATATCATTGTGTGTGTGACATTCATAATATAGTATACAGGGTCACGTGTACTACAATCCCATTCACTATGTACTACAATCCCATTCACTATTCCGTCATAACTCACTCATTTTGATACAGTATCGGTTTCGATGACTCGCTCAAGCTGACTACGTCCCCGGGCTCGGATGTGGTCGAATCTGGTGCCACGGTAACAACAGGAAACTCGGCTCCCTGAAATACGACCCAAATTTACTGGCAAATCTCCAACATCTTAGACTAACGGTGGCACTTTTTCATCGGCAAAGAAAGCAGTGTATAAATAGTGATTACGTTACCTTCTGAGCTTCCACGGGTGGTGACGGTTTATTTTCCTCCTCAGAATAATTGTTATTGACAATCACATCTTTCTCTTTGGAAAACAAGTTTTCCTCTTCTAAATCGTCAATTTCTGTACTCTCGTGCATTCGCGGTCGCTTAGGTGATCGATCATCGCTCCCATTCGCCCGTTTCTTACTCTCTTCTCTGGAATGAGAATGAAATTATCCGAATACAATCAGTTTTTTTTATAAGAAACTTATCAAAATCCTAGGCTAGAGATTTCTTATTTTTTCGTGATTTTGAGCCTACAAGTTTCTTAACTGGTTTCTTATTTCTGTATCCTATAGAAATTTTCGAAACTTACTAGAGTCAGAATAGTTCCGATCAGAAGTGGCAGATGTGTGGTATACGGATAAAAGTGAAGGGGCGGGGGTGTGGGGGCGCAGCCCCCAGAAGCCAAACGTTTTCTGTTGATGAACTGAACGTTGTACTAGGGTTCTGTACACAAATTTGAGAATTCTAGGCTCAAAGTTTCTTAGTTTCTTAATTTGAATCAACGGAGTTTCTAAATTTTTCCAGGTCTCTAGGCTAAGTTTCTTAAATTTTCGGAAATCCTAGGCTCCGTTTCTTATAGAGAGTTTCTTATAGAAAAAACTGAGTGTATACAAATCACCCTTATTTTCAAATGTAAGGAATACTAACGTTTCCATTTCCATGTCTCCGTTTACGAGCGGCTTCGAATTCTTGGCAAGGTCATCGCCACTCCTGCGAAAAAAGATGTAGTTAATTATGATGTTCGACGTATATAGATTATAGATGGTTTACATGAAACTTGTGTTACAAAGGAAAAGCTCACCTCATCATCCCATTTCCATTGAGAACTGTGTTTGGAAGGAGAGAAGATGGAGATTTCTTTGGGAATGGATCCACAGTGGTAACAACTGATNGAACATCTTGAGCATCAATTTGAGTACCTACAAGCATATACAAATCATTATTTGGAGGTCAAAAACGCGGAAAAACGAATGCGGTAAAATGCGGCTTTGGTGGCTCTCTGGTGGCACCCCAAAGGTCGGTGGACCCAAAAACTTCACTCAATCCATAAGTTCACTACCGGGACAAACTATTGGAACCGTCAGGGACCCGTTTGAACTTAAATCCTGGCCTCCAGAGCATGTCCCCACTTTGTGACAATTTGTTCCGATTTTGTTCCACTTTTGTTCCAAAATCGGGGAAAGATTAACTCATACTGCTCTTACGACAGGCGAAAGGGATTTGACAGGTTCATGCATGCATGATATCATGCCACTAAACAGGTAATTGATTTCAAAAAGAGGGTTTACCGCTTGGTGGTGGGAATAACACCAAATACGGTAGTACTCACTTTCTCTAGTCCCCGAGAATATTTGTCAAACTTTTTGTAGTGTTTATTCGGCTCGAGAAGCAATTCCAGGAGCCGCTGAACGGTGAACGGTGCCCGGTAGAAACCATTGAGCAACCCCAGTAACCGGTCTTTGGTGGTCTGGAATTCTGTGGGGGAGGGAGCTGACACATCCCCATTCTCCGTGACTGTCTCCATGAAATCGTCCAAAACTCGCTCTAGCTTGTAAACGAGGAGCGGTTTGACTATGTTCCAATTGTAACTGAAACATGTGAGAAGTAAGAATCAACTGTAATTGAAACATGTGGGAAGGGGATCAGGGATTAGAAAATGGATCTGAACAAGTGAATCATAAGATTACCATGTGTCTCCAGTTTTGGAGATGGATTTCAAGTAATCGTCAAGGGTCGGGCATATCGTCTTCACAGTGAGCCTCTCAAACTCTGTCAAATTGGCGATGATACCTTCATCTTTTTCAAGAGTCATGCTAAGGGATAAATGTGGTAATTTCCAAGTGCCGTACAGTGAGAAGTATCTAGTCACATCGAGTCAGGGATCAGAATACATTCCATTGAATCAAGGACTATTCATGATTGATGTCAACCCAGAATACTGTTTTGTGATTTACACAAGACTAATGAATCACAATCATTACCAACCGATACAAAAATACCATATAAAATGAAGCATTTACAAGAGGTTATTTACATTCGATTATCGATAATGGAATGCGCACAATTTTCTCCAGTTTTTGCTCGACTCAATCCTATGTCGAAACTGTCCCACAGTCTCTCTGTGGCATTCACGTGCCAGGCATTGGTATGGCGGTGCAATATAGTAATATCACATTCACTAGCCGATACACACACAAATTGGCTCTGAAACCTAATGATCAAGTTCCGACGATTTCTACTATCAGTCCCGATATCAATAGAGATTGAGAGAATAAGATCACGTTTGCAAGACCCTCAGAAAATCCACGGCGCAGCATTACCATTTGACCCTGGTTTACTGTTTGTACTGCATTCAAGCTCAACTGGGGGTTCGTATGATGTGGTATAGCTGTATTTGTTGTTCAGTTCAGAGTTCAAATCAACCGACTTGTTACGCATCTTCACAAAGAAAGAGGATTTCAGGATAGCGGTGATTTCCGACCTTGATTTTGGATCGTACTGCACGCATTTGTCTATCACCTGAGAGAATATTTAGTAGTTCACATAATTGAACAGAGATAGAGAGGTCGACTATTTATTGACGAAATGGATTTATTGCTACAGTAAAATGTTCATTACAACACTTCTCGTCCTATTTATCATCAAAGTTACCAAAAGATCCCTCTTTCACACACCATGAACGATTAATGATTATCAAAATCAATGAATCACGTAGTAATACATACCCTGACTAAACGTTTCGATATCACACTCGGGCCGGAACCCTGACTGAAAGGAAGCACACTCTGTGAAGACAGTTTCATCAGGTAAATCTGAAATGGATCATTGTTCACGTCAGAGAGTATTATATTCATAGAAGCATGTGTTACAATGTGGTCTAGATCAATTCACTGTTGGCCATCTCCCTCCCTTCTCTCAAAATGATATTTTCTCATCAGAGCAGTGCGCAAATCATGCCTATATAAGGAATAATCGACCTCCTCGTATGGTCTGCAAATGTCCGTTATTACACATATATCTAATTCGGTGTGTGTGGTATTACCTTGGTATTAGGAAATCCTTCAAATGGGGCGTAGCCGGCTAGCAGTTCTAAAATAGTAATTCCCACACTGTAGATGTCAGTTTTGTGGTTATAGCCCTGACCGTCCTGATAATAGTGGCACGGTCAGCAGTGGATATGTGTGTAAAAACACTAACAGTCCGATATCTATGAGTAGCATGATGTTCTTCTCACTTTTGCTACACACTTCATAGTTATATTGCAAGTAAAATCACAGGAGCAACTTATGATGCAGGAGAGTATTATCGGAGTGTTATCGGAGTGTTATCCAGTGCAAGGTCACTATAGCCCATTGCAGACACACTATTGCAGACAAGGCCCATTGCAGACACAGGGAGACACAAACCTGACGAATTAGTTCAGGCGAAGCCCAGGGGAGCCTCGTGGCTAATTCTGGCGGTGTAGAATGACATCTCTGCTGGTTTCTAAAGGAACACGAGTGCTGGAGACCAGTCAATAGCACGGTATTCCCAACAAGGATGTTACTGCCTTGTACAGCTCTAGAAGTGACATGTGAGTGTTATCAGTTACAATGATTAACATGATGGTATTATTTTGCTGCCTAATCAATGTTTTACTACGCTGCCTACCTATGAATGATCTGATGTGAATGCAAGTACTGTAATCCATTGAGAACGCCTTCCAAAACTATAAAAATCACTCTTTCAGAAAGCTTGGAAAATCGTTGTGCAATCTGTCTGCAAGTACCTTTCACTGAAATATGTAAGACTGTGTGAGTGCCCAAATGAACAGTTATGTTACTCGAAATTCTGTTGACAAATTGAACATCAAATTCCAGATGTCTAGACAGACATGTCTGTTGTACTTACCAGGATTTGGAAGATTGAGCTTTGAATGAAGAATCTTGTCAGAGAGTTCTGCATTATATTTTGCCAAGTTCTTACATTTAAGTGAACTTGTTACTAATACCCCTTTCTGAAATTATGTTTGTATCATGACTTGGATAAACAATTTAGCCATCAAACAATTTAGCAATAACTTGGGGCTTTTATAGTTAGCCTGAATAATAAACCAGGAAATATCCGACTAATCAGTTAAGTGTTCTTTAAGATTGGGGATTAACTAACTAAACAAAGTTGTAAGTTCTTGTCATCCAAAGCATCAAGATCATAAGTTGGTGTAGAGTATGAGCAAGATGATTTCAACACGTCTGTATTAATCTTTCCACTACCTGTAAAAACAATTATGTATCAGAGTCATTCTGATTCATATAAACACTGAACATGAACAGTAGAACAGCTAAAACAGCCACATGGCCTTACAATTCTTACCAGGAAATGACTTGTTGTGAGCTTTGTTCATCAGCTAAAGAGCCATCCAATACCCCAATGTATCTTCAGTAGCAAGCTAAAATCATAAAAAGTCAGGTCATCATATAATTCAAAATATTTGTCAAAAAGGAATATTCTTTTGAGAATTCAAGTTTATAAGAAATTACATGAGTTACCTCCTTACAGATGCTTTATAACAACGTATAATCAAATTGCCATATGTGAGTGGCACATTGTGACCTATAAAATGCTTCATTGAATTTGTTTATTTGTTTATTAATACAATTCTTTTAATTAAAAGAAATTGTTTTCTTATTTTACAGCATTGAAACCATCATTCACATAAGGTTAATGCTTCACTTTAAAGAGTACTCTATAAAGGAAAATTTCACAAGATTTGCTTCAGATGATTGAACATTGTAGACAGTGATACAAAGTCAATTGAATCACAAGATTTGAATGAAAACAAACACTCCACTACTTGAGTGATGGCATAAGTTACATAGTTCATGGATTGGACGATTGAATAAGAGTCACATTAGTTACGATGAGAGATAGTTAGTAAATTCTCTTTTGACTCTGTTTACAAATGAAAATGCGTCTTTTTAATTGCAATCAATTTCATCCTTCAATGACTTTGTCAGGCTCAAATTTGATTGTATAAAGTAGTGTTGTAAAGTTTAAAAAGTAGTGTTGTAAAGTTTACAACACTACTTTATACAATCAAATTCGAGCCTGACGATGTCGTTGAATGACGAAATTGATCGCAATTAAATAGAGGCATTTTCATTTTTAAACAGAGTCAAAAGAGAATTTACTAACTATCTCTCATTGATGTCATATGTCTCAGGTATCTAATATAATGCATCTAGAGTGCTTTGAAAAAGTCATCTATTACCAATTCTATCATTTGAAGAGAACTAGTCTTTTATTATAACTGTAGTAAATTTATTGTTATGAATATAAGTAGCACCAAAACCCTTGAATGTGGATTACCAAGGATCGCTTGACACGTTTTTCATGAAACTGGCAATAGATTTGCTAAGCAAAATGTGTGTTTGATTCAATTGACTCTGACCTACTTTCTACAATACTCAATCATGTGAAGCTTGACCCGATAACTGCTTTTGAGTGAGGCTTCTCCCAAAGATTCCAACTGGCAACCTTTTGTCAAAAGAGAACAGCCCTTATCAAGTATGTGATAGGAAGCATGAATCCGATGCAGGTAAAAATGCATCTGTGTCTTGGTGAATACGTTGATCACAAAAAACACTTTCACATTTTGAGTTTTGATCATGCATTATTTTAAAATTGGTTTATGTGTTATGGCTTCTTCATTCTACCCAACATTTCAAATTCAATTCACAAAATTGAAAATTATTGTCTGTCTACAATTGGTCTGGGCTTCGCGCGAGCCGCGCCGCTGGCGCTCAACTACGCTGTTGTGGGATTTCACCCTACCCTTGCTGGCAGGAATTTATCCCTGGCAAGGGCGCGGGAATGACAATTGCGCGGCGCCGACGGTAGGGTAACATCCATGTCAGATGTTACCTGACCTGTTTTTTTGCGCGCGCGTCTTCATCGAAGGCCGAAACAGAAGGCGCGCGCGAGAAACAGAGGTCAGATAAAATCTGACAAACGTTGTATGGCGATGCAATGCTAGACCGCTGATGCAAGCCGGCTTGCGTCAGAATAAGTTTGCGTGCAGAATAAGTTTGCGCCGCGCGCGCGCAAAACGAAATTCTCGACAGGGTCTATCATCAATCGACAACTGACAAGTAAAATATTACAAATAACATGTTATTTGTTCACTGTTGTAACATGCATGCACGTTTTTTCATCCATCTGCACTTTAAAATTCACCGTCTTAATTTTTTGAAAATTCTCATTTTTGTCTCTTTTTGTTCCCGCGCTGCAGTTGGGTGACCCAAATAATCCGCCTGCTCCTTTTTGCGACTTTTTGCAGTTCACTGAGTAGAACACTAGAACAGGGTGCTTAACGTGTGCACATCTCTTTTCGGTAAAACAAACATTGAAGGGCTTTTCCCTACCGTCAGCGCTGCGCCTCTCAATTGTAATTGATCGCCCTTGCCATGGAGTAATCTTACAAAACAGACATGGATATTGGATATTGAATGGAAGTATTTATAGGTGCTGATTCGGAATCACCTCATGACCCCATGTTATGTAGGGTGAAAATACTTCCCTGGCAAGTTCTGAACGAAAAAATGATGTGGGTTAGGGTTAGGGTTTGGGATGGGTCAGGAGACTGAAAAACGTAAGTCACGTGGTAAAATTAGGGTTATGGATTTAGGGAGAGTCCAATTTTGCAATCAAAAGTTAGTCAGCATCACTTTTCCCTGTGCTCTGAAAGGTTGTAGAAGGATTACCAGATTACAGGATTAACGTTGGGATTAACTGCTCATCAGATAAACAGGCTTGTAAGATTAACCANGCGGATTCAAACGAGGCAGAATAGCAGCTGGGTTCGATGAAGGCGCGCGCGACGCGCGCAAGAAACAGTGGACAGATAACATCCGGCAAACTTGACCTGTTTCTTCATCGAAGGCCGAAACAGAAGGCGCGCGCGTCGCGCGCGAGAATCAGAGGTCAGATAAAATCTGACAAGTAAAATTCTACAAACAACATGTTCTTTGTCCACTCTTGTATCATTCATGCACATTTTTTCATTCATCTGCACTTTGAAATTCATCGTCTTAATTTTTTGAAAATTATCATTTTTGTCTCTTTTTGTTTCCGCGCTGCAGTTGGGTGACTCAAATAATCCCGCGCGGGCTCCTTTCTGCAGTTCACTGAGTAGAACAGGGCGCTTAACGTGTGCACATCTCTTTTTCGGTAAAACAGACATTGGAGGGCTTTTCCAGACATGGATATTGGATATTGAATGGATGTATTTATAGGCGCTGATTCAGAATCACCTAATGACCCCATGTTATGTAGGGTGAAAATACTTCCCTCATCAGATAAACAGGCTTGTAAGATTAACCACAACTCTCCAGTGGAATTCAATTGAACTAGCAGAACCTGAGGCCTCTGGCCTCTGTAACTTCCTGGTAGTTTCTAGTTAGTTCATAGTATGATGCATATTCCATTGTCTTCAAGATTATAAAATGTAGTTTCATCAGCCCAATTGTTCTAGTATCTATCTTGAGTTAATTGCTATGCCATTGAAATCTTTACCTAATTTTCTTAGGTTAGCATCTTCTTGAGTTAATTGCTATGCCATTGAAATCTTTATCTAATTTTCTTAGGTTAGCAGACATGGCTTTGAGCCACAATCTGAAGTTGGCATCCTGTTTTTTAGGTGAGTAATTCAAAGATTCTCAATTATCATAGTAACTCACACCCGTGTCAAGGAGGATAAAACTCCATAGTCTATCGACCTGAATCACACTTCCTCTCATAGACTAAGTCCTCTATAAGTGGTGAAGAGCCACATCCTTACTGAGGTGATACTGATTTAATGCATTTAATTTCTATTATATGGAAGAGGTAACACAATACATCACTCAACAGGAATATTTTGCTGCTACTTTTATTATGGGGTTGTCCAAGAGAAAATCACTAGGGGGTCATATGGTCCTGAAAATGAAAGATTCTACTTCACAGTCTTCCTTGTATTTTGCCAGTGTATCATTAACACTCTGTTTGCAAAAGGTGAATTCAATGACTATGTATCTGTGACACTAATCTGTGTGTGTACTTTTTTCATATTTTTTCACGAAATCATCTGTCCAGTGTCTGGCATTTGAAGAATAGTGATATTAAGCATCAAGACAAGTGAAATTCTGTTCAGGTGTCCTGCTGATCACCAGATCAAAACCCCAGAAGACCCCAATCTATCTCAGTTTTATTTGTGGTGTATCTTATGTTGGTGCTATGTTGGCATCAAATGCTTCCTTGAAATGGGTTAATTATCCCACACAAGTTCTGGGAAAGAGCTGCAAGCCGATTCCTGTTATGATTCTTGGCGTGTTCCTGGCAGGTAATGATTCATAAAATTGTTGGTGACACTATTTGGCCATTGTGCTATGATAATGTTTGAATATACCTGAAGACTATGAGCATTAGAATGCTTCAATATCATCATTCCCTTCTTGGGGGAGCTGATGAACTTGAATTCTGTAACAGTCTATCAGTTTGAATTTCAGGTAAGAGATACAATCTGATAAAATATCTATCTGTTATGCTGATTGTTATTGGGGTAGCTCTATTCATGTATAAAGATGGTAAAGGTGATGGATCAGGCTTCTCTGTGGGCTCTGGAGAACTGCTACTACTGACATCACTCATGCTTGGTTAGTGTAGAAAGCTTACTGCTGATATTAATATGATACTAGATAGTTAAGATACATATTATACTCATTATGCTATGGTTCATTACAACATGAATTTCAGATGGATTCACAGGAGTGGTGCAGGAGAAGATGAGAGGGTATGGAACAAAGGCTCACTACATGATGATGAGTATGAACATATCCGCACTGGTGAGTTACTTTGTAGGGGTTGCATCTCCTCAACTGAATAGTGATCTGATGAACACGGTATATCTGACTGGGAATGACATTACTGTTTTTCAGATTGTGATGGGCGTGTCTTTGCTCGCCACTGGAGAAATATGGCAGGCTGTTTCCTTCTGCCAGCGCCATCCTGAGATAGTACCTGAGATTATAACATTCGGATTCGCCTCGGCCTTCGGGCAGAATTTCATATTCATCACAGTTTCCGAGTTTGGTCCGCTGATGTGCTCCATCATGACCACAACTAGGAAATTCTTCACAATCCTCGGGTCGGTGGTTCTCTTTGGCAATGCCCTGGTAACACGGCAATGGGTGGGAACTGCCATAGTCTTCACGGGGCTGATTCTCAATGATAGGTTCGGGAAAACTATAAAAACCGACAAGGAGGCCGAGAACAAAGCTAGTTAATGTGCTGACACGGTTATTCCAGTTTCCATGCAGGACGGTTCTTAGATCAGGGTTTTACAGTGACCATATCAAAATGATGCTTTTAGATCTCTAAATCCTACACAATTTTGACATCATTTCACGAATTATCCATTTTTCCGCATTGCGAGTTTGTCTATTCATTATTGTTTTAACGTTAATTCATAATTAATAGTATATTAATTTAAATTGAGACACTGTTACAGTCTATTGATTAAAACTATGGGTGTTAGATGAGGTCTAATCCTGATTTAATTCAGTTGAATATTGTTGCTGTTAATTGATTAATTACAAAGTTACAACGAATGATCATCTATTGAATTCATGTCTCCACCTCCAAAATAACCCATAACTCTCATTATCAAGTTGCTATACCTTGAAGACTTCATTTTGTAAACTTATCACTATTGCTCACTGCTGTACAGGGCACAATATGTCTAAGAGAAGGCGGCGAACAGAAGACGATGGCGATGATGATGATGATCAGGACTTGGCTCCGAAGCTCCGTGAAAAGAGTGACAAGTTGAAACAGCTGGATCTCTTCTACAGGGACCCTGCTGGTGTGGGTGGTGGTGAGGGTGGTCACCCCAGGGGGGACAAGCCGGAGGATTGTGTACCAGACTTGCCAGAGAATAAAGAGGTGATATGTTCTGTCCTTGACACCACCGACACCTGACATCTGCTGTCAAATTGAAATAAACACAACAACAAATTTTTAATAATCAAGGCTCACATTATTCAATTCAGGTGCGTGAATTCCTGGCTTCAGCACCGACCAAAGGTCTGTGGATGCCGCTAGGGAAGGAAGTCAAGGTGATGCAGTGCTGGAGATGCAAGCAGTATGGACACAGAACAGGGGATAGGGAATGCCCCCTGGCGTCCAAGGGAAACCTGGCCAACGAGCAGTTCAGAATGGCCCACGAGGACCCCATGTACCACATGCAGCGGCAGAAGGTATGTTCTGACAAATTGTGAATTAGGACGGTTTCTATGTGGGGTATGCCTAATGAGGTTTAGATTTTCTCTGTTCGCCCAAAAGAGGCATGATTTTATTTCCATATTGTCAAAGGCTACTGGTGGTTCATAGAAACGTATAAAGCGTTGGTTCCGAGTTACAAACTTCAAAAGAATCTCATTGCATATCTCACATGATTCACTTGTTAATGAGGTCACACAATGAGCGTACTTCAACTGGTGACAGTGACTCTCCCACAACTGTTGGGTCTCTATAGCTAATGGAGGAGTGAAATGTGAATAACGAATACATATTATGAATTAGCGCACTCTAATTCCTTTATAGATGCATTAGTTTCTGAGAACCGATCATTATCAACTGAAATGGCTTCAATTGAGAAGCATCCTTGTTTATTTACATTCTAAGTAACATAATATTCCCATAATATTTGCTCAGAAGTAATCCTCAATATCAACGTTGCTACGAGTCTTTTGCTTCGGGACTCTTGATTTTCCGAACTCCTAAATGATGAAGTTGGCCAGGTTTCTGCTTGTCCTTCTCTTGGTGATTGTTCTTCTACAGATAAGTGAAGCCGGGAATAAGAATAAGGAAAAGGGGGAAAAGGAACAGAAGAGTAAAAAGAATGAGTCAACCAAGAAAAAGGGAGGAAAAGATAAGGAACAAATGAGCAAGAATACTAATAAAGGGAAACCCGGTGTTGAGGCTGACAAGAAAAAGGGGAAAGCTGAAATGAAGACAGAGGGGAAGAAAACAAATAAAAAGGAAAAGGACAAAGAAAGTAAGGAAAGCAAGAAAATGAAGAAAAAAGAGAAGAAAAAGATGAAGAACGACAGTCTGTCAGGTCTAATCCCGGAGAGAATAGTTGACAGGGAGTACTGGTTGACAGACAGTGTTCACCGTGTCTGGACAGAGGAAGATAACCCCATGAACATTCCCGAAATAACGGAGATATCCCGTCAGTTGGGGAATTTGGTCGCGGAAAACAAGCGTTATTTTAGTTTGGAATCGGACTATCTATTCGATGCCCTGAGCAAGCTCTTCGAGATGCAAGAACAGTACCTTGACCTTGGAATACCAATTTCCTATCTTTACGGAGACGATCCAATTGATGCCCTCAATAATATCCTACCTGTATCCGTGGTATTGGGAGCTATGGTGAACACCAGAGGTGGGCAAGACATACCACCGATAATGACCCCCTCCTGCACTCTGGACAAGTGTTCAAACTCTATGTACCAGTGGATAATTGATGACGAAAATACCATTGATCCGGCTGATGTAACGTCCTTCACACAACCTGGCATTATCGAGCGTCTCCAGGAGGGATTCATTGCAACTTTCACCCAGCTTTCGCAAACATTCTCCAAGAAGGATACACAGGAAATATTGTGTTCTCGATCCAAATCCATTAGCACAACTAAAGTTGCCCTCGCTACAGAACTTCTCCACATTGAGGATGACACACGGAAATTTCTGAAGGAGCCCGAGAAACACGGTAGCGATTACATACGATTGAATTTGAAGAAAGCTTTCGATATGGTTAGGGCTAAAATGCTCATGGATATGATAGATGGTCTATGTAGATAAAATCCTGATATCAAGCGATCCAACGCATACACAAAAACATGCTAGTCATTGTGTAGGCATTTGTTCATTGAAACGGTGTATTCATTGCTTCTCTTATGCTATGAACCTTTATCTAAGATGATAGTGGAGAATTATTCGTCTGGTTTCTTAAATTTATTCCTAAATCCTAGCAAATATTGAATTTGAATGTTGAAAAACCAAACTTTTGTAACATTGAGAAATGCGTTACAAGCACAAGGAACTAGACAGTAGACACGCAATTGTTGGTAATTGTTAGCTGTTTTTTCTTTCTGCCCCCTATTACACAGATATGTTAATATGCGGGATATTACATGAACACTAAACACTTGAACAGGTCAAAATTCGGCAAATTGAGAGATTCGTCTAACTAATTGTGACATGACAAAGTGATCCTTGAAAAATATTCGGTCCAGATAAGTCTCAATACTCATAGAGTCATAGGTACGTCATATTGGTACGTCGCTTTAAATTTACGCCCTGTTGTTTTATCTAATGGGTACTAGTGTATCACGTCAACTGGACGGGTTTTCTAGTCATGATGTTAAGCCATATGGTGTTAAGCCATATGATGTTGCCTATAATCTCGTGAAAATTGAGAAACTCATATCGAAGCTAACCTATTATAAGTTGACATATTATAAGTTGACAAATCCACGATTTGTGACGTGCAATGCGCGAAGAGCCATCTTGAGCTGGTCATGAGAAGTTTGTCAGACAGATCATTGATCATTCTTTTCCTCAGAACGAAGAGCAAGACGAGGAAAGTCGGCAAAAAGAGATCAGAATCGCACAGATGAAAGCAATACTGGAGGAGCAAACTACCGACGACGAGGGGGGAGGGAAGAAGAAACGGAAGAAGAAACGGAAGAAGAAAACCAAACATAAGAACATTGGTGAAGACAAGGAATCAGCGAGGAACAAAACGAAGAAGAAAAAGAGAAGATTGCACCCCTCTTCAAGTTCTGACTCTAACGACTGAAATCATGACTGAAATTATGACCCGTGAATATAACCCACCCTTGATTTATCAGAAAATCCAGAGGCTAGGTTTAGGGTGTGTTCCTGACGTCGCAAATCATAATAATGTTACCGTCATAAGCCTTTGCCTTGGACTTGTGTGACAATATTCGAGAGTATCGAGAATCTGGTTATACGTTATTTAGGACAGTATTTATAACTTTTTAATAGTATCTTTTAATTACTTTCATTATCTGTGATGATGTTAACTGGAATAAGCGTCTTAATAAAACGCTTAATAAACATTCATCACTAATATCACTGTAATACCGTATCACTCCCTCTCCGCACAATTATCAATTAACTGCCAATTATCAAGGAGTATGTGACCATGAAGTTGAAGAAAGAGTCTCTGAAGCATCAGTTGGAGCTGCCAACACTTCCCTTTGACATAACCTCCTCCACAAACCATGACTTGATAGCTGTCAGCAACATAGACGGAGAGATTACTTTCCTCCGATACAACAACACCTGCAGTAGCAGTGGTGACACCATCACAACACTTGACACCATACAACACCACACTGACTCCTGCAGGAGAATCGTCTTCTCGGGGACGTCGCTTCTCTCCATATCAAGTGATAAGAGTCTGGTACAGTGTGACGTCACCACAAAGAGTGTCGTGAGAAGGTTTGATAACGAGCACGCTCTCTACTCCCTCGCTGAGGTCAGAGACGGCAATATATTCGCTACCGGAGACGATGAAGGGGTGAGTTAAACATGATTATGATTATTTGTCGAAGAGAAGTTTTGGGAGATTTGTACAACTCCGTGACTATTAAATTTGATAATGAACTCCAGACGATAAAGGTGTGGGATCTCCGCAAATCGGACGACGAAGCTATGATTATGAAACAGCCGGAACACGATAACTTCATATCGTCCATGACGGTGGACAGCACTGGCTCCACCCTCCTGGCAGCATCTGGTGACGGTCGTCTGTCAGTTTGGAACTCCCGTCAACGGAAACTGATAGCTCGCTCCGACGAGTGTGACAGCGAGTTGTTGACATGTGACATCTGTCACGGAGGTAGCAAGGTGGTGTGCGGCGACGGCTCGGGCGTGCTCAACATATTCAGCTGGGACGATTGGGGCGACATATCGGACAGGTCTGTGGTACAGGAGGATGTGAGTATTGATGTGGTCATGGTGTACAACACAGATACCATGATATTGGGGTGTATGGACGGCGTGATACGGGCCACCTCTCTCTTCCCTCACCGACCACTCCCTCACATTGGGGATCATGGGGATAACGGGATAGAGGGGATCTGCCGATCCCCAGATCAGTCAGATATCCTGTCTATCGGACATGACTGTCTGGTGAAGTGTTGGAGTGTCGAGCAGTTGGAGGAAGGCATGCGGAGACTGGGGAGTGAGGATTCGAGTGAGGAGGAGGAGGGGGAGGGGGAGGATTCGAGTGAGGATGAGGATGAGAAGCCGAGAAAGAGGAAAAAACTGAAACATATCACTTCAAATCAGGTTAAGGCAAACCAGTCAGCAGACTTTTTCAGTGATTTAGCTTGACAAGACTGGGAGTGCTGATACTCTTATTATTTTTACAGCATTGCAACTGAATAACAAACTGATGCTATTTATTTTACTTTTTATATTAATCGCACTGACAATCGCACTGGTTTATACTCCGTCCATTGCCGAATACATGATGATTATGCTGTCTTTGAGATCTAGTGTTGAGTTTTTCTCAAGTTTCGAGTACTGTGCCGCCGTAGGAGTTAGAACAGAATATTCCGCTCCATACTGAATACTTTATTGTATACCTACCGACGCCCATTGCCCCCCCCATACTTATGATCTATGATTTCACGGCGTATAACCAGATACCACCCCACTAGCACCATGGTGGTATCAATCGGTCTGGAAGGCAGTGCTAACAAGATTGGAGTTGGTATAGTGAGGGATGGCGAGGTTCTATCCAACCCCAGACACACATACTGTGCACCGACTGGTCATGGCTTCTTGCCAAGACACACGGCGCAGCATCACCGCGAGCACGTGCTGGCACTCGTCAAGCAGGCCATACAGGTATCGGGAAATGGGAGTGAGTTTGTATCTTCGTATCAATCTCTTTGTTTCATTAATTTCACCTCTTTTAGATCTGTTTGCTCTCCGTTTTTTGCGTAATTCTCCACACATCTCTATGTCAGGAAGCTGGGATCAGTGTGTCAGAAATAGACTGTGTAAGTTACACTAAGGGACCAGGCATGGGTGCGCCGCTTGTCAGTACTGCG
The DNA here is from genome assembly GCA_946803715.1 of Beroe ovata. Lineage (NCBI taxonomy): Eukaryota > Metazoa > Ctenophora > Nuda > Beroida > Beroidae > Beroe > Beroe ovata. The sequence continues at coordinate 60,778 of CAMPET010000217.1, read as the reverse complement.
GTTGTGGCACGCACCCTGGCACAGCTCTGGGATGTGCCTCTCATCCCTGTCAACCACTGTATAGCCCACATTGAGATGGGACGACAGGTATACCACCAGCTATACTCAGTGATATACTCAGTGTTACACTTCGAATCGCACATTTGTCAGCTCGATGTACATTACACAGCTTGATGTACATTGTATAACGTATGATCCTATTGTACCTAACCTATTTGTAGGTGACTGGTGCAGAGAACCCGACAGTTCTATACGTATCGGGAGGTAACACACAGGTTATCAGTTACATGAACCAAAGATACATGATATTCGGTGAAACACTCGACATAGCAGTCGGCAATTGTCTGGATAGGTTAGAAACTCGCAATCTCTGAAACTACTGTCTACTCAACCCTTCTATAAATCTGTATGGCTGGTTTTGAGTAAAACTTTGACTTTGATGAGAATTAAGCTGTCACCCCATGATGAGAATGATTTAAGAAACCATATCTCGACGAGTCCCTATTTTTGTGCAGGTTTGCTCGCGTATTGAAGCTGAGCAATGACCCATGCCCGGGATACAACATTGAACAGTTAGCTAAGAAAGGAACAAAGTACATTGACATGCCGTATTGTGTCAAGGGTATGGATGTCAGTTTTTCAGGTACAACTACAGCTGCTGTGTATTTTGGGATATTGAGAAGCGAAGAACTCGCGTTGTTCTAATCTGTTCTGAGAGATTAAATTCCATCTCAGTATTTGGTAGCACGTATAACAGTGCATTATTATACCGTAAAGATTATACCGTAAAGCATTCTCATCAGGGTTATTGTCACATATAGAGGGAACATCCGCCAAAATGCTAGCTTCTGGGCTGTGTACTGAGGCTGATCTTTGCTTCTCCCTTCAGGTACACACACACACACACACACACACACA